>VIAB01012746.1:39321-60925 GCA_009801035.1 Oophaga pumilio
GCTGCTGCATCACACTGTTGACTCATGTTCAGTCTGTGATCTTGATAGTGATAACATCTAAAATGTTTGTGTTGCGCATTTTAAGTCTGTGTCTGATATTTTCCTGCCCTTGACTGATGCTGTAATAGTACTTTTACCATTTTAGACCTATATATATGGCTCTGCTCCTCATGTGTCTAATATTAGGAAATCGGGATTCCTGTGCCATTTGGTAGCCGTCCATGTGTCATACATTATAACATGTCTGCCATAACTATGCTCAGTTGGAAACAATATTAACTCTGAAACAGTACCTAGTTAATGTGTGCTTAAGTGCAACCAATACTTTCTATCTAAGTGGTTAAAAATAAATATGTTCATACTTTCTACTTCTCACAGGAAGACCTTAACCAAAGAAGAAATGAAAAGACGAGAACTTGTAAGTTTCCACTACAAAACCCACAGTTGTATATTTGAGGTTTGTGTTACCTTGTATGTGCTTGTCCACTGCTAACAAGAAATTTCCACTTTTGAGGGGCTTCATATGGAAGGAAGAACTTATCATACCTAAATCTGGAAAATACCACTTCCTTCTACCGCCCTATAAGTAAAAGTCAAAGCCGATCAGATTTTTCACTATTTGTACTCAGGACCCCCATTCATTCTTGTCTGTGCCATCGGGCTGAAAAATGAAGTTACATTTTATTCCTCTTCTTACTTTCATTGGAGTATTTCTGGCGGCGACACAAAGTCATGGTGAGTGCTTTGAAGATACAAACAAAATTATGTTTATTAAAGCTCATGTTATATTGGTGATCATGATTAATCCTCACGTGAAAAGTCACAAGGCTGTTCCCATATCTGAAGTTATTTTTCTCTTTCCTGTTTTGACATATCCAGATGGTACCGACCCTTCCAGCATGATAGAATTATACCGATGCAGTTCTAAACACTGATCAATTATGCAGTGGACATTATATTTTATTTAAACTCTTTAAACTTTTCCCTATGATAAGTTTAAATTTTCATGCAATATATAATTGGCCAAGTCTGGCTGCTCCCATACTACACTTTCCTAATTTTTTTACAAGGCTCTCCAGTTGGTGCCTTCAAGGGTGTACGGATGACCCTACTTATAATTTTTCACTGGATTTGCACTTAGTGCATAGCCTTTATGAGTTTAGATGTACCACTAGATTACAATTTGAATAGAATGTGTATGAGGCCATCCTTTTTCTCTAATACAGGGTGTGTCTGAGTCCCTATGATTCCCTAATTTTTGGCACTTCTTTCTTCCTTCATAAATTACACTGACATTTCCTTTTTTTATAAATAGTTCAATTTTGGGTAACTTAAATTATTATTTTTTAAATCCTTTTTAAATTTTGCCTTATATACAAGTCAATATACAGGAAAAAAGGTTTCTTATCATTATTTCTCCTGTGAATTCCAAATTCTTGTAGATTTTGAAAGTTTTATTCTCAGTCCTTAAAGTGGAGTAAAAGTGTAACACCATTGTTCTCGACAGCGATTTGGGAGTCAAATATGTATCCAGCGGTCTTCTCCATGCTGTTTTCCTTCCATTCAGCACTTTTTCTATCCGCTTCAACATTTTCACTTCCTCCCCCTGAAGTCCTTGTAGGGTCTGCCAGAAAAATGCTCGGATTTCATATTGACTCACATTATACTCGATACTCAAAGCGAGCATGAGAGCATTAGAAACTGCTTGGTTCGAGTAATGAGCATCTGAGCATTTTAATGCTTGCTCATCTCTAATAAACAATCCACATGTATGCCCAATTGCCCAATTCTCTATTTAGTTTAGACCACGGCACTCCGGATGGGTTAGTATGCTAGAAGTGGGCTAGAAGAGGCCCAGCTTTTGCATACTCTAAATGTAAAGAACGAGGCACTCACATAGATATTAGATATTAGAAAAAGTATTTTCAATCCAAAAGTGAGCGTGTGAGTGTACAATGTTTCTGTTCAATATCTCTGACCTTCATCTGGTATCACAGATGGCTCATGTAGCGCTTCGGTAAAAGCGCGGGATACACAAAGTAGTGAGAGTGTTAACATTATTACTACAGTATCATTAGCGCTCTCACCACTGCAGATATCCTGTGCTTCTCCCGTGGCACTTTATCACAGCTTGATCCACTTCTCTCTGAATAAGCCATCTGTGTAACTGATGAAGGTCAGAATTAATTACCAAAACGTTAAACACTCACACCCTCATGTTTAGATTGCAAATTCATTTTCTATCTCATATCAATATGGCTTGCCTAGTCCTTTGGATTTACAACTCTGTATTTAGTCTTTTTTCTGGATATAGTATAATAGCCACATTGGCTTGTAGAATAGGGGTCAGGGGACTGCATTCTTCCAATATGATTCCAGATCAGACATTCAGGTCACATCATTTCAATGCTTTAAAATCATTATCTTATGACTGTCGTTTTTAGCTTCAACAAATCCATTATTTTTGGGGGGCTTAATCGACAAAAGTATTGAGACCTAAATGCAAAATCCATTTTTGAGCACATATATCATAATGACCCTTTTTGAAGTTGACACAGATTTTCCCAGGTTCCTCTCTCCTTTTGTTTTTGGGATTGTGGAGTTGAGGGTTCGCTATTACATATCTTTGTGGCCATGCCATAGGGTACAGGGCTTTTGGATTCGTTTTTATTACCATATGCAGGCGGTCACCCATGTCTCCTTTACCTGATCTCTCTGGGTGGTATTACTGAATAGAACTGCACCTGATATCCTAAAACAAACACAGAAAGTAATCTCATATGTTCCTTGCTGCCAGGATTACCGTACTATTGCAAGAGCTTAGAAGGAGCCTTGTGGTCATATGTCCTCATTTCATTTGTTTTTCTACTTTTCATTGTATAATGATTCACTAAATACTTTGAAATATAAATAAAATGTCTGTCTGCTGCCACCACTAATGGGAAAACGTTACCCAAAATCCAGCTAATGGGTAATCTCATCTGTAATATATAATAGTCATACAGTAAAGATATACGGTAGTTACAATAATTTCATGCAACATTCGTCAGGTTGAAATCCAACCATATGAATAGTGTAGCTGCATTTTGCTCCACAGTTTCTATTGCCACCGGATAAATGCATCTGTACTTACGATAACTGATGTATGAAGTGCGCAAGAAGGGTATGTTAGGTTATGGTTGTGTGGTCCTCTATTTACAGGGGAATTGCTTCATTTCTTAAGGGTAAAGTATGGGGTCACTCTTCATACACTAACTTAGTGATCTATATATGTCATCCTTTTTATGAGTTTTTGTTATTGCATCTACCCTTAGCTTTGGCTATCCAGGTGCTTTCTATCAAGCTTTTCCCAGAAAGTGGAGTTTTTGTGGCTCTAGTTTATTACAATCTCAAATCATTTATTAAATTATCATTTTATATGGTTTGACATGTCACTTTGACATTACTAAAGCTTTGTTTGCATTAAAGAGCTTGAAATGAGTTGGATAAAGTTCTTGGAGACCAAAATCTTTTCAAGGCAATTGGAGGCTTTGGAACTCCTATGATTTGCTGTAAATTAAATCCCCATAAATCAATACTATATGAATCAAATTTTTTGGGAGCTGGTAAATTCAAGGTTCAATTTTCTCATCACATGTGGTTTTCAGATCTGCAACAAATACCACGTTTTATAGTCCATAAAGTATTACAGCTCAGCCCTATATATTGCTTACCACCAAATGAATGAGTCGCAGTAACTGTGAAAACATTGAGAGGGAAGCATTGTGGAGGTTGCATCCCCTTCCTCGTTATTGCCATATTAAAATATGTTCGAATACATGAAAGTGACCTTAAGGTAAAGCAATGTCCATGAATAGCAGTTTTCCTCACTCTATTCTACTTCATTCATCTGACACATTCTACGTCTGGATATCAGGAAGAACGTTGTCAAGGGAGAAGAAAATATTTGTAGACAAGTGACACTGACATGTCACATGGCTTAAATTGAAATCCCAGTGTACTGTGTCACAAAAAACTGATTTACTTTCCATATTATGACATGAGGAGGAACTGCCTCAATATAGAGTTGTCTGACTTAACCAGACTCTTCTGTGGGGCTATCATAGATACTCTCATTCGTTCCTTATTTACCGCAATTAGTTTCTTAGTCAAGCAAAGTTTAACAAACAGCAGATGGTTTGTGGATACCATAAAAAAGGAAGTGAGGAAGGAATCACTGACTTGCTAAATCAAACGAGAGTTTAATCAAAGCACAATATTAATGACATATTGATATTATACAGCTTTGATGTCCTATTGATTGAGGATCAAATTGCTATAACTACTGGTGATCTCCAAAACATGGCAAGAAAGCACTCTCCAGTAACACATGTAGCTTTCTTTAGCTTTTGAATTGGCTTCATGTTTGACAAAATGCAGTCAGAATCTGAGCATGCAGCCCTCGAAAAAGCAGAGTCGAGCCAATATCGGGTTAAACCAGGAACAGACCTTGATACAGACTCTGCTTGAGGTGGCACAAAAGCATGGACATGCATGGACATTCTTTTTAAACAATGCTAACTTTACGATGGTTCATGACATGAGGCATAGTTTCATTAAAATGTTCCAGCAACAACTAATTTACACTTCCACATTGACCTCTTCTGGTCACTTCACCGCAACAGGAATTGCATAGACTCTAGTGACTGTTCAGTCTTCTAGATCTGTTTCTCCTGTGCATCCTCTGTCTCACGCTCTCATTCTTTAGAAGGTATTTGTACACATACTTGCATTTCAGACCCTCCTCACTACAGAAGCTTACTCTTCACTCACTGTATGGTCCCTTCTGGGCTGCTACTCTCCTCGCCTAGCCTTTCACTCATCCATTTCTTGAGGGGGTCGATACCCACCACTGTCCTGTTAACCAGACAATCCTGTCTCCCTAAGGTCTGACTTTCATCAGTGTTTTTGATTAGAGTGTCGTCAGAGTTTGGTCAGTGTGTCAGCTTTTACTATCAGAGTTTGATTAGACTTTTATCTGTTTTCCGGATGAAAAAAAAACAACTGATGGCATTTTCTCAAGCTTCTACTATCAAACAGTCCATTAAATATGGACAGCAAACAGATGGCATCTGAGTGCTGTTGAATTTTATTCACAAATCAATAGACTTGCATTGGTGAGTTTGATCCAACACTTAGAACAATATTGGACAATTCTAAACGTTTCTGTGTGGAACACTCAGAACTAGGAAAAAAATCAGGCATATGAACTACCACATGGGCTATCTTGGGAACTAATGCAAGCTAAGAAAAACTGGCATTTGAATGAGCCCTAATGATAAGACTCTCCATGCTCTTTCTTGTGGCTCCATCTCTCCGCCATTGAGACATCACTGTGGGCTCTAAACTTTCCCCAGCTTTGTATTACCATATGGACAACTCTCTACTAAAACGTAAATACTCCTTCCTTCCTTTTAAGCTTGCAACACTTCCATCACCCAGTGAAGTCACAGACGAAATCACCCCTCTGTAACCTGTAAGACACACAGCATTCAAATGTGTTCTCTATTCATTTTCAAGTCATGAGTTATGTCAGTTAGCATAGATCTTACTCACTCCACATGCCCTCTGCAACTGACCTGAGTGGTGAGAAACCATAGTGGACACACGGGAGTCAGTGGGTGCTCTCGTCCGCTGGCCTGGCTGTCTTTAGAAATTCTGCATGGACCAGGGCTCATACCACTGAATGCCCGCTCTCTCTCCTCGTGGGCAGATCACTACTCAGACAACACAATAGCATACAGAACAGTCCCAGCAAATACCCAAGATGGTGCAAATTACAGAGTCTCACCCTTCCACTGACTCGCCAGGATTAGAGCTGTGTCCAATGCCAAATACCCTCACCAGTGGCTCCCCGAGAAGCTTAGGAAGCTAACCGAGAGCAGTGAGGTATGTGGCCAGGTGACCCGATTGTCCCAACCTGGATTCTTTAAGATGTCTCTGGGGTTTCATTGATGGTCAATGAAGCAGTACTGTGTCCTTCCAGCCGGGTCCGTAGTACCCTAAACTGAGATCCTAAAAAGTCACACTGACCAGAAGAAACAGTCTCTTTATATAGTTTTCAACTGGCCTTCAACCAGCATCCAGAGATTAGAGAGAGATGTGAATGAAGCCAACCTGCATTGTTCACTTATGTAATCTATTTGCATAGTTTTTCCTCCTCCGGGAATGCCAAGAAGCTGTCTGGCATAACCAACGTAAGTAATCAACATATCAGCACACTTTATTGTTCAGTGACTGTGCCTTACTGTTTTGCAAAGATACCAGAAGGTAAACTGGAGGAGATAATATATTTGAGGTGTTGTGAATGGACTTGAAATGAGTTCTGAGCAGAGGCTCCCTCTGGTGGTTACAAGCGGTACTGGACTGTCCAGTGAAGATTGTGAGGAGTGGGAATCAGGTGTTACTGACTGGTCTTATATAAGGGAGTCGCCTTCCCATCAGGGTTGCCGGTGATCAATTGTTCTGGTCTCAATCCTTGAGTCCTGTTTCCTTTGTAGCCTGCTGTGTCGTGTCTGCATCTCCTGCTAACAGATAAGACATTTTCTTCTTTTTGTTTTTGTGCTTTATTTTTGCATTTTGTCCTGCACTTCTGTGGGGGCCTTCAGGGTCCCCTCCGGGGGCTTTTGCCCTCTCAGTTTAGTTCAGCCACTGATGTTTGTACTTTTGCTTTTTTCCAGTTTTTTCAGTGGCTGCTGTTTTGATTTTGTTACACCAGAGAACTAATTTAGGTGGTAGAGGTCGTGTGATCTCAGGTGATTTTGAAATTAGTAGAGTTGGTGCTTTTCAGGGTTTTTTGGGATTGCAGTAAGTATCCTTCCTATCCTTTTCTATTTAGGTAGTTTGGGCCCCAACGTTTGCTCATACTATTTTCTGTCTGTGTCAGTATTTCTTCTTGTCTAACCGCCATTACATGTTTGGGGGCTTTCTATGTTCTTTGGGGATCTGCTCCGGGGCAGATAGCTTTCCTCTTTCTATCTTTAGGTGTAGTTAGTTTCTCAGGCTGTGACGAGGCGTCTAGGACCAACGTAGGAACGCTCCACGGCTGCCTCTAGTTGTGGTGGTTAGTCAGGGTACTGCAATCTCATAGATTCCAACTGCTCTGGTGTATTGCCTTTTTTACCTGCACTCCTCAGCTACCGAAACATAACATAGAGGTAAATATTCATCCTACAAGATGAGTCAATACTTCAGACAACAGTTTATGATTCTGGGCCTACTCAGTTTACGTCTGGCATAATTAGGAAGAAAGGCTGTGTCGTCACAACTATTCCCTACATAATTTAGGCCAGACACTCTACATCTTGTCACACTTAAGCCATCAATACACCTAGGACTTTATGCTTTAAACGGTCAACTACAGCTAGGCAAGACTAAGCACTATCCATTGAAACACAGCATGCAAAGAATGAAATAATAAAAATGAACAGACAGTAAAATGAGCTATATCTCTCATCATAAGACCGGGTGGGGTAGCTGAAATCACACATCTGTTGTGAGATGCTTAACTGGAACAGTACTGCTTACAGGCAACTTGCCTTCCTAGTTCAGTTGTTACTTTGTTACGACAGACAGTGGTCAGATCGAAAGAAACCCCTGCCAATCAGTCAGTGACAACCCCTTTAAACTATTTCAACAGTTTAAACTAGTTCCAATCTTTATGTAAAGTGTAAGCAGTAATTTATTAACCCTTTACCATCTGCTGTACATGTACAGTGCAAGCTGGTAGCGGGTGAGATCGCCCCATGATCAGCAGGTTATGGCTGTGTGTTACAGCCATGACCTGCCTCTAACAGCCGTGGGTGGTGCAGAGTGCAACCCGTTATTGCTAATCTGTGATATGCCTCTGTCAGTCTATGACAGCAGCGTTAACAATGTGGCGGCATGGAGACACACAATTCTAAGCACCCATCGGTGCAACCATGATATGACCACGGGGCTCCACTGGGTTGCTATGACAGATGGGGTTCTGTTGAAGACCTCTGTGCCTGTCACTATGGAGTTCCTTTGAATGAAAGCCTCAGACAATCGCAGGTTCAAGTCCCAGAAGGGGACTAATAAATACAGTGAAAAGAAAAAAATAGTTTTAAAAAACATGAAATGAAAAAGATTAAAAAAAATAAAAGTTTGAATCATCTCCCTTTTCCCCTATTAAAAATAAAGATAAGAAAAAACCATGTTCAGAAAAGTCCAATATATCAAAATGTAAAAATAGTTCACTCAGTCGGTAAACACTGTGAACAGATTGCTCTGTGAAGAAGGGGAGGAAAAGTCAAAAAAGAAAAAACAGACATTGGCCACATTGGAAAGGGATTAAATCGTTAACAGTTTTAAAGGAGTTGAGTCTTCAGAGCATAACCTCAAGCTCCTGGGCCCTATGCAAAATGTGTAATACGGTCCCATGTACCTTTTATAACACTGGTGTGTTCTTATGAAATAAAAGGTAATTTGGGAAAATTTACACAACGGGGTCACGGTTGTGCCTGCTACATCTTTGCCTCTGCAGGTAACTTTTGAGTTCTGTAACTTAGAGAGTAGGGTTGAGCGATACTTTCCGATACCCAAAAGTATCGGAATCGGAATTCCGATACAGCCAATATCGGCCGATACCCGATATTTGCAGTATCGGAATGCTCAACCCTATTAGAGAGCGAAAAATAAGCCAGAAGTTACTGGACTCAAAGAGGAACATAGTAAACGAGAAGCATAATATGTTCAGCCTAGTCACTCCTGTGTGGGCTGGCAGCATTGTCATCCCTATACTCTTCAGGCTGTTAAGCATGGAAAATATACAGCCCACCACAACTATAAAATGACACACAAGTGGGCTTCAGGACTAGCTGTCAGCTCAGCCCCATCACATTCAAAAAGCTGTACTGAAATGAATGGTACAGTCATACGTTTATGAATGTCGCCACGCTCTACTCTTACACATGGAAATTGTCACTCGTGGTTGAGAACAACCTGTGAGTTAAGCACATGACTGGTGAGTCTACACAAAGTGTGAACTTGTGACAAAGAGAGTGCCGAAATGAAGTCTGCAAAGGAAATTGCAAGAGGAAAAACGCTTTCTGCTATATTTTATTACTAGCTGAAGAGCCCGGCATTGCCCCGGCATAGTAACTAACAAATTATAATGATTATCCTCCATCCCATAGTCCAGGGCCCATATACCCATCACACATTCTCCATCCCATAGTCCCATGCCCATATACCCATCACACATTCTCCATCCCTTAGTCCCGTGCCCATATACCCATCATAAACAGAGAGAAAAAGGACCAGACTTACCAACCCAATGAATACAAAATAATTTATTGGTCATTCAAAAATAGACAAAACAAAATAAGGTAGGGGTGGAAACAAATGTTCAGGGGCACAAGAAAAAGGATGCATCACATGGGAACAGAAGAACAATAATAGCAGCAACAGTAATATGAGATAGCACTAAAGTGCACCTGTGCAATTAACTAAAGTAAGACAAATCCCAATATAGACCTATATACAAAATGTGCACAATAATGAGCAGTTGTATTGGAAAAAATTAATGATAAAAAGTGCAAAGTGCTGTCCCAAAATAGATAAGTCATATAGGTGTGTTTCGTAGTGTGCTGTTAGTAGATCACAACATAGATCTAAATAGGACTAAAGTGGACCCATAATACAATATTGCTGTGGTGCAGAAAAAATATAAATAAATAAAGTGCAAGGTGAATCCATATATATATAATAAGAAATATATGCAACCACGGTACGTTGTTGTAAAAATAACAAATGCAATATACCTGAAAAAGTAAAAGGTTGGAGTCCACCACAGTCCCAGGGATGCTTCCACCCCGACGCGCATTTCGGCATCAGCCTTCGTCAGAGGGTGGCGCTATCCAGGGAGGATGTGGTATTTAAAGACTGAATGGCCAATGAGGGTGGGTGTGGGTGTGGCGTGATGCACGTACACACTGGAGGTTACCAGGTGCCGCCGCCCCATGTGACCCACATCGCCGCAGTCATTAGATACGACGAGGTGGGGACACGAGGGCAGGAGGCGAGGACACCTAGAACGCAGTGTGGGCGTGCGTTCCACCCAGCCTGCTATCATGGGCAGAAGGAAGTGATGATCATGTGACCAGATCCTGTCAGCTTACATGAAGGTCCTGGCAGTACCGCAACAGAATGAAAATGGTGAGGAATGAATGAGCAAATGTAAAAAATAAATGCACAATGGGAAAATAATAAATAAATAAATGTAGGAAAGAAAAGATAGAAAACAAGAACAAGGAATAACGAAAAAAGAAAAAAGGAGGGATGGGGAGAAGTGAAAAAATATACCCATCCCGTGCCCATATATCCATCATACATATCCTCCATCCCATAGTCCGGTGCCCATATACCCATCATACATATCCTCTATCCCATAGTCCAGTGCCAATATACCCATCATACATATCCTCCATCCCATAGTCCTGTGCCCATATACACATCATACATAGCCTCCATCCCATAGTCTTATACCCATATACCCATGATATATATCCTCCATCCCATAGTCCCGTGCCCATATACCCATCATACATATCCTCCATCTCATAGTCAAGTGCCCATATACCCATCAGACATCCTTCATCCCATAGTCCCGTGCCCATATACCAATCACACATATCCTCCATCCCATAGTCTCATGCCCATATACCCATCACACATCCTCCATCCCATAGTCCCATGCCCATATACCCATCACACATCCTCCATCCCATAGTCCTGTGCCCATATACCCATCGCACATTCTCCATCCCATAGTCTCGTGCCCATATACCCATCACACATATCCTCCATCCCAGTCTTATGCCCATATACCCATCACACATCCTCCAAACCATAGTCCCGTGCCCATATACCCATCATACATATCCTCCGTCCCATAGTCTCGTGCCCATATACCCATCACACATCCTCCATCCCATAGTCCCGTGCCCATATACCCATCACACATCCTCCATACCATAGTCCTGTGCCCATATATCCATCACACATATCCTCCATCTTATAGTCCTGTGCCCATATGCTCATCACACATCCTCCATCCCATAGTCCTGAGCAGGGAGTTCCTGGAGATGTGCTGTTATGTAACCTGGCAGTGTGGCTCTGTGTGTGGCTCTGTGTGCGGCCGCTGATGATGCAATTTTCTACGCCGGTAACAATAGAGGCCAGCAGTAATGGAGGAGGGGGTGATTCATTTCTGTCATGTGCTCTCTGCTCCTTTCTGGGGGGCAGACAATTGCTGGGAGCTTATGTTCCCGGGGATGCTAGATTTCTCTCACCCTGTCAGTGTCTGCTGAGGTGTTGTGGAGTGGGAAAACTGTTGCTTATTGCAACCAATCACAGCTCAGCTTTCATCTTTTAAACAGGATGTGGTATTAAAAGACTGAATGGCCAATAAGGGTGGGTGTGGGTGTGGCGTGATGCACGTACGCACTGGAGATTACCAGGTGTCGCCGCCCCATGTGACCCACATCGCCGCAGTCATTAGATGCGACGAGGTGGGGACGCGAGGGCAGGAGGCGAGGACACCTAGAACGCAGTGTGGGCGTGCGTTCCACCCAGCCCGCTATCATGGGCAGAAGGAAGTGATGATCATGTGACCAGATCCTGTCAGCTTACATGAAGGTCCTGGCAGTACCGCAACAGAATGAAAATGGTGAGGAATGAATGAGCAAATGTAAAGAATAAATGCACAATGGGAAAATAATAAATAAATAAATGTAGGAAAGAAAAGATAGAAAACAAGTAAAAGGAATAACGAAAAAAGAAAAAAGGAGGGATGGGGAGAAGTGAAAAAATATACCCATCATACATATCCTCCATCCCATAGTCCCGTGCCCATATACCCATCATACATATCCTCCATCCCATAGTCCGGTGCCCATATACCCATCATACATATCCTCCATCCCATAGTCCTGTGCCCATATACACATCATACATAGCCTCCATCCTATAGTCCAGTGCCCATATACCCATCACACATCTTCCATCCCATAGTCCCGTGCCCATATACCCATCATACAAAATCCTCCATCCCATAGTCCTGTGCCCCTATACCCTTCATACATATCCTCCATCCCATAGTCCAGTGCCCATATACCATCAAACATCCTCCATCCCATAGTCCAGTGCCCATATACCCATCACACATCCTTCATCACATAGTCCCGTGCCAATATACCCATCACACATATCCTCCATCCCATAGTCTCATGCCCATATACCCATCACACATCCTCCATACCATAGTCCCGTGCCCATATACCCATCACACATATCCTCCATCCGATAGTGCCGTGCCCATATACTGATCACACATCCTCCATCCCATAGTCCCGCGCCCATATACCCATCATACATATCCTCCGTCCCATAGTGCCGTGCCCATATACCGATCACACATCCTCCATCCCATAGTCCCGTGCCCATATATCCATCACACATCCTCCATACCATAGTCCTGTGCCCATAAATCCATCACACATATCCTCCATCTTATAGTCCTGTGCCCATATACCCATCACACATCCTCCATCCCATAGTCCTGAGCAGGGAGTTCCTGGAGATGTGCTGTTATGTAACCTGGCAGTGTGGCTCTGTGTGTGACTCTGTGTGCGGCCGCTGATGATGCGATTTTCTACGCTGGTAACAATAGAGCCCAGCAGTAATGGAGGAGGGGGTGATTCATTTCTGTCATGTGCTCTCTGCTCCTTTCTGGGGGGCAGACAATGGCTGGGAGCTTATGTTCCCAGGAATGCTAGATTTCTCTCACCCAGTCAGTGTCTGCTGAGGTGTTGTGGAGTGGGAAAACTGATGCTTATAGCAACCAATCACAGCTCAGCTTTCATCTTTTAAACAGCTCTGGTGAAATGAAAGATGCTTAGTGATTGGTTGCTTTGGGCAACACAGGAACACAGGCAGTGTAACTTGTTGTGGTCAAGAAGATGTGCCTATGAAATATATATATTCGATATTTATTATACGGGGCTTTGCGTGTGGAGTGTGTGTGGCTTTGTGGAGTGTGTGGGGCTGTGGATGGGCGGAGCTTGATACACACACACACACACACACATACACTCATTTTTATACATATAGATTGATTCCCCAGGGTAATGTTGTTGTCTCATCCACTGGATTAGTGATTAATGTATGATCGCAGGGAATCCGACCCCAACAATCCCAAGTCAGGGGTGTCCAAAATCTCATGTGTAAATGGATTAGTAGTGAGATTACCACTGTATTCACTGTATATAGGAGTTATGGTCGCCCATGCTCACTACTTTGTCATACACACAAGCGACTTTGGACCTTTCATTCTTCAAATTGGTAGAGGTGTAAGCAGACAGCCTCATTTTTATCATCTATAATGTTAAAAACCCTTTAAAGGCTATATCCACCTTCCATCATGTTTATAGATCATAAATTGCATGTACAGTATTTATAGGATTGACTCATTGGCTTTGGATGTGTACTGGGGTGTATGTACAGTACTTCTATTTTAATCATTTGACAATCAGTGCAATACTACTGAAAGAAAACTGTACTTTCATCAAAATGTGCAAATTCAGTAGTGCAGACATTTGTAAGAAACTTTGTAATTTATTTTATCAGAGAAATAAGCTTCCTTCCCCAGTTACATAATTATATAGGTTGAAAAAGTCCAGCAAGTTTAACCTTTCTCCACTAATTGTACATTTTGTCACTAATTTAACTATAACCCGCAGTGTTATGTGTACTGAGGAAATCGTCCAACCCTTTTTTAAAAGCTGTTATAGTGTCTGCCATTACTACCTCTCGTGGTCGAGCGTTCTACAGTCTGACTGCTCTAACTGTAAAGAACCCTTTCCTGTTTAGCTGCAGTAATCGGCTTTCTTCTACCTGTAATGAGTGCCTCCTGGTCCTTAGTATAGTAAAGAATAAGTCATCTGCCAGTCCTCTGTATTTAATACACATTTATGTATATTGTATAAATGAGATCTCTTCTAAACAAGCACAACTTTTCCAACCTCTCATCATATGAGCGGCCTCCATCCCTTGTAATAATCTAGTTGCCCACCTTTGAACTGACTCTAACTTCGGAATATCCTTTTTAAAATCTGAAGCCCAAAACTGGATCCCATATTCTAGATGTGGCCTCACAAGTGATTTATAAATGGGGTAATAATACATTGGAAACAAGGAATTTTATCTCTCTTTTTATACACTCTAAAATCTTGTTTGCTTTTGTTGCTGATGCTTGACATTGGGTACTGCTACTCAGCCTACTTGTAACCAGAATACCCAAGTACTTCTCCTGATCTGTAGTCCTGAGTACACTCCCATTTAATGTATAGCAGCAATAGGATTACTCCATCCTATATGCTTTACTCTAAATATATCCACATTAAACCTTATTTGCCAAGTGTTTGCCCATTCAGTCATCTTATCCAGATCGTTTTGCAATATTGTACTTTCAAGGTCAATTTTATTGTCCTACATACTGTAGTTTGGTTACATCAACAAAGACTAACACTTATCTTGATCCCATACAGAAGGTAATTAATAAAGAAATTAAAAAAAATGAGTCCTAGCACAGATCCCTGCGCTACCTCACTTCTGACTTTATTGCATTTAGAGAACTCTTTGTTTTCTGCCTTTCAGTCAGTTCCTTACCCATCTTCATATAGTTTATCCTAGTCCCTGGTTCTGGAGCTTCAGTGTAAGCCTATTATCAGACAGTTTTTCGTCTCCCACCCCAGTATGAACTGCAGGTGTCATTTGACACAGCCTATTATACTCTATGGAAGAATGAGGAGCATGGAGTGGAAACAGGCAGAGGGAGAAATAGAAACAGTGTGGTAAACTTTCAAACAAGTCCTTTACCTCACCCCAAAGCTGAATCACATGTAGACAGCTCAGCTTTGCTGTATCCATTGTGCTGTAACTTGTTTCCATAAGCTAAAAAAATAATGAAAAGCAAGAATCCCTCTGTTTGTGCTGTAGTGTGTATGAGAGAGATGACAACAGCTTCTCTAATCCCACCAGCTCAGAGTGGATTGCAATTTAAGGATTGAGCATTCAGAAGTGAAAACTGGTAAAAATGCCAGATAAAAATCTAATAATCTCCAGATATATTGTTATTCTTCAAGGACACAAACAGGACAGTATATTCTTAATATTTACCTATAATTATAATGTTCAATAGTGATCCTTTCTTAAAATTTCAAATAATTTTCTTTTTAGGACTGGAAATCAATTCTGAAGATCTGCATAATTGCTCACAAGTGCAAGCAAGAAAAGTTGATATTAAAATCCTAACAAGTTACACAATAAAAGCTATCCCTATTGATGCAATTCTGTAAGTATTTGGGGCACAATTCTCTGGCCAATATTGGTTAAAATATGGGTGCACAGCCTTTTATAGTCCAAGGACTACAATATTGCTTTGATTGACTTCCGGGGACAGCAATAAAACTTAATGAGGTTTCTGTCATATCAAAAGTATATGCCACAAATGTCTAAGATATGCCAGTCCCTACAAGGACTCCCACATATCTGCAGAATGAAGGTGATCTTTTCCCACAATCAGTACTCTACAGAGGAGGAAACCCTGCACACATATTATTCTCCCTAATGAAGACTGAGTGTTGTAGTCTCTGGCTGCATTTCACAATTCTCTTGAAATAGAATCGTGAGAGCTACCGGCATAGCTCAAATATGCCTTTCTGTAGTGCTAAACAAGGGTTATGGAACCTCAGTCTCTTGAAGTATAGGGGAGCCAGATATGGATACATAGTTCTCTATTGATAGTTGCTCATCCCTGCTCCTGAATAGTGTGCTACACTTTGAAAATTGAAACTACAATATGCAGAAAGTTGGGAGCTGCAAAAAATGTCCTGGCGGGCCACATGTGGTCCATGGGCTGCAGGTTGTAAACCACTGATTTAAAGGGAATCTGTCAGTAGGATCAACCTTCCAAAGTTATCTTTGTGGGCATATAGATCATAGGAAGCTGAATAAAATGATACTTTCATTAGTGATGGACGAACCCCTTGGTTTCGGGTCTGGCGGGTTTTTGCAAACTTGTTAAAACGAAAAACTGAAATATCACATGGTCATAAGTATTCAGACCCTTTGCTCTGACACTCATATTTATGTCACATGCTGTCCATTTCCTTGTGATCCTCCTTGAAATGGTTCTACTCCTTCATTGGAGTCCAGCTGTGTTTAATTAAACTGATATGACTTGATTTGTAAAGGCGCACACCTGTCTATATAAGACCTCACAGCTCACAGTGCATGTCAGACCAAATGAGAATCATGAGGTCAAAGGTACTGGCCATGAAGCTCAGAGACAGAATTTTGGCAAGGCACAGATCTGGCCAAAGTTACAAAAGACTTTCTGCAGTACACAAGGTTCATAAGAGCACAGAGGCCTCCATCATCCTTAAATGGAAGAAGTTTGTGACCACCAGAAGTCTTCCTAGACCTGGCCATCCAGCCAAACTGAGCAATCGTGGGAGAAGAGCCTTGGTGAAAGAGGTAAAGAATAACTCCAAGATCACTATGGCTGAGCTCCACAGATGCAGAAGGGAGATGGGAGAAAGTTCCACAAAGTCAACTATCACTGCAGCCCTCCACCAGTCGGGCCTTTATGGCAGAGTGGCCTGATGGAAGCCTCTCCTCAGTGCCAGACATATGAAAGCCTGCATAGAGTTTGCTAAAAAACACATGAAAGACTTCCGGACTATGAGAAATAAGATTATTTGGTCTGATGAGACTAAGATAGAACTTTTTGGTGATAATTGTAAGCGGTATGTTTGGAGAAAACCAGGCACTGCTCATCACCTGCCCAATACAATCCCAACAGTGAAACATGGTGGTGGCAGCATCATGCTATAGGGGTATTTTTCAGCTGCAGAGACAGGACGACTGGTTGCAATTGAAGTAAACATGAATGCAGCCAAGTACAGAAATATCCTGGATGAAAATCTCTTCCAGAGTGCTCTGGAGCTCAGACTTGGCCGAAAGTTCACCTTCCAACAAGACAATGACCCTAAGCACATAGCTGAAATAATGAAGGAGTGGCTTCAGAACCACTCTGTGACCATACTTGAGTGGCACAGCCAGAGCCCTGACCTAAAACCCAATTGACCATCTCTGGAAAGACCTGAAAATGGCTGTCCACCAACGTTCACCATCTTACCTTACGGAACTGGAGAGGATCTTCAAGGATGAATGGCAGCATTGGCAGATTATACCCAAATCCAAGTGTGAAAAACTTGTTGCATCATTCCCAAGAAGACTCATTTCTGTACTAGCTCAAAAGGGTGCTTCTACTCAATACTGAGCAAAGGGTCTGAATACTTATGACCATGTGATATTTCAGTTTTTATTTTTTTAATAAATTTGCAAAAATTTCTACATTTCTGTTTTTTTTTCAGTCAAGATGGGGTGCAGAGTGTACATTAATGAGAAAAAAATGAACTTTTTTGAATTTACCAAATGGCTGCAATGAAACAAAGAGTGAAAATTTTAAAGGGGTCTGAATACTTTCCGCACCCACTGTATGTAATTTCTGCACTTGCCAGTCCTGATTGGTGTGGATTGGCACAGAAAATAAAGAAAGGGTTCTAAGAAATTCTTTTTACTTTGAAATATTGTATATCCTGTATCATGAGATTTCCTTTAAATCCAGTAAAAACATCTGGCAATAAAAAGTTGACTAGTATTACTTAGGCTTGGTCATCCACTATCTAATACTAATCCTACTGTTTATACAAATGTCTTTTCTTTTAAGGTTTTCTACTAAAAATGGTACAGATATATGTGCTGATCCCAATGAGACTTGGGTTAAAGAAGCTATTATTGCACTGGACAAGCAAACTCAAAGCCAATCACCTAAAACAGGAGCAAAAAACAGAAGGAAAAAGAAAGACAAGAAGACTGTAACCAAATCTAAAAAACCTACAGGGAAGAAAACCCAAAGAAAGCAGAAGAAGAAGAAGCCACAGCCAACAAAAAAAGCATCATCGGTGAAGTCTATAAGAAATATTCTAGCCCCCAGGAAACTTGCTGGGAAGCCCTGAGAAAAGCAAATTCCCAAATATTACTGAAAATAAACTAGCACTAATGGAAACCAAGATTACAGCGCCTTCATTTTTAGCAGATTAATGCATTGAAAATAATAGGGGTACATTCACATATATAATAGGAGATGGATGCTATTGGTTTTCTTGAGAAGCAGCAGATTTTCAATTAATGGTAGAAAAAAATTACATAACAGTTTGGTCGACTATTAAGAGTGTCCCCCACCACAGTTTGGAGGACTCACAGGTAACAAGGACAGTACATTGATGTCTATGAGAAAAGTGTAATGCTTCATATTTCCTGTGGTGGCACTGTAGGGAAATTGAACATTTTGTTACTGGTCTATCTATTCACATATTTCATAGCCTCTCACTCTCCACTCTACAAACACACAATTCCATCATTTTTGGAGGAGTTTTGTTTTAGCAACATCTATTATATGATGAAATTATTGTGAAAATAATCTGATTATATGATCTTTCAAGGCACTATAAGTACTGTGACACAAAAATTCTACAGTTTTTTATATCATAATTTAGTGATGAAAAAAACTCAAAACTTTGTGAAAAAAATTGTTTGTGTTGTCCATATTTCGAGATCCATAAGTTTATTATTTCTCCATCAATGGACCTTTTGTGTGTGTCAACAACAAAAAAAATACAATACACAATTCTGGTAAATAATTTTTTTGGAAGTTAACTAATGATTATATTTTTCTTAGCTTGGAATTTTGCACAGTTGGGTGATACCAAATGGATTTATTTTAAAAATGTTTAATTTTTTTTTGTAGGAAATGGCATGGGATTCAAACTTTTGTTTTCTTTTTAATTTTTCTTTTATTTTTTGAACTTTTTTTAAAAAATAATTTTAACTTTTCAATCTCCACAGGGGAACAAAATATCTCATGTGTATTCACACAGGTTTTCAAACACATTTCTATTAAAATGAAATAAAAACAGGGGAGATGCAGACAGAAACAAAGCAACATTATACAAGGGAGGTGCTAATATTGAAGAGTGGCCTGTGTATAGAAGCAACATATAAAATAGAAATTACATGGTTAAGTTAAAAATCAATTGGTTGCATTGGTATAATAAAGGTAAAATACAAACCCCTGCATGCATGTGTCGTGCCCCAACGTGCGTTTTGGTACATTTATACGTGTATCTATGTACCTCTGTACATTGCTGTATACTGTTAACCTACACCCATGTTTAATATGACCATATAATTACTGTTCTAAATTTTGCTTCTATGCACAGGTAACTTTATTCTGCCTTTTTCGGACTGTATCATTACTGTTTTTGTTTGCTATTAATATAAAAGTGTTTGACTATAGTTATAATATTGATTATAGAAAGGGAGTGCTGTGCACATTTTTTGGATACATTCATTACATACATATTTATAGAGGAGTGGGAAAAAAATTCTGGGAATGCTTCTTTAATCTACTAATTTTACTAACTTTACTAATTTAACCTACTAAAATTTCTGTGCATGCCTTCATCATCTCCTGCCTTGATTACTGCAACACCATCCTCTGTGGCCTCCCCGCCAGCTCTCTTGCACCACTCCAGTCTGTCCTCAACTCTGCTGCCCGACTAATCCACCTCTCCCCTCGCTACTCCCCTGTTTCTCCCCTCTGCAAATCCCTCCACTGGCTCCCAATTCCCCAACGAATCCAGTTCAAACTACTAACACTGACCTACAAAGCCGTCTACAACCTGTCCCCTCCCTATATCTCTGAACTAATCTCCCAATATCTTCCCTCAAGTAATCTTCGATCCTCCCAAGACCTCCCACTATCCTCCACACTTATTCGTTCCTCACACAACCGTCTCCAAGATTTTTCTCCCAAATATCCCCCATCCTCTGGAATTCCACACCTCAACACGTCCGATTATCCACTACCCTCGGATCCTTCTGAAGGAACCTGAAACCAATCTCTTCAGGAAAGCCTACAGCCTGCAATAACTATTCTGCCGCCTCGCCACCACCCAAGCTGCCGCCTCACCACCACCAGAGATGCTGCACCCCCGACCTTCTGTTTCTTCTCCATTATCCCATATAATGTAAGTCTGCAAGGACAGGGTCCTCCACCCTCTGTACCAGTCTGTCATTGTAAATTTGTTTACTGTAAACGATATCTATAACTTTGCATGTAACCCCTTCTCATGTACAGCACCATGGAATTAATGGCACTATATAAATAAATAATAATAATAATAATCTAAATGAGTCACTAAGCTGAAATGAATAAAGATTGCAAATTTGGGCTGCAATACCACTTATAACCAACAGAGTTTGCTGCCGAGTGCCATTAATTTTATCAATATCTATTTATAATATGTTAATTTCTTGAATATTTTAGAAGATAAATTCCAGCAGTGATAAAATTTCCACCTAGATTTCTTGTAATGAATGTGGCTTACCTTTCCAGCGTTTTATCTTCTATCTCTTTCTCCAAGGCAGAAAGGTTTTATGAACATGTCATATTGATAATATCATTGATTTGCTGATATGAAGGATTCTCAGATTTGATGTAAAAATCATGTATATCCTGTATAATAAATTGTTTCCTTTATGTAATAAATTATTTTTTTTCTAGCAATGTAATTTTAGACTTTATATCAAAATCAGGTCCAGGTTGTCTTGATATTGATGCTGCCAGATTACACTTTATAGTTTTTAGCTATGTATGTATTCCGACTACTTAATTGCGATAAGATGGAACCTCTCATAGAATAATACTGGGTAACAGTCCCCCAGGTTAGTCCAGTAACTGAATTCAAGCATCTATCTAGGTTAAGTGAAATCTGACATGATTATTATACTTTCCACTCTAAAATCTCTATAAAATATTTGTTTTTTTGTCAAAATCACTGTTCCATCTGCTGCAGCTCTGCTAGTCCTCTCAATGATGAGCGCTTTTTCACCCGTTCCACACCAGTGATTGGCAGATTTCTGCCTGCAATATTAAAAGCTGCCAATCAGGTTAAGCTAGAGCTAATGAATATCAAGGACTACATAGCAGGAGCTTATCATGGAGAGGAGTAGCAGAGCTGCAGCAAATAAAAGTGTTTTATCAAAACTACAGATCAAACCCCTGTAATAGACTGAGCATTCCAAATCATGGCCTCTGTCCCTACTTCATGCAGCTCTAAGATTGGGCAGTAAAACTTGGTGACAGATTGCTTTATAAACAGCCTAAAGGAAAGCAGGATATTTTCCTATAAAGTTCACATGGCTGTTTTTTTCCCATTCGTATTAGGTCTGGCCTTCCCAGTCCAACAGCGAGTCCCAAGACCCAAAGTAACAGCCTCATATATCCCTAAGATGCTGTAAATTCTATGCATGAGATCTGAAGTCAGGTCAGAAACAGCAACTGTAAAAAACAAAAGGACAAGAAAACAAATCATCAGAACCTATTTGAATCTTGGAATCTCCCTTTTAGAGC
>VIAB01012749.1:29420-39600 GCA_009801035.1 Oophaga pumilio
CCGCTGATACTGCACAAAGTCTCCCAGGCACTGCCCCACTGATAATGCACAAAGACTCCCAGGCACTGCCGGGCTGAGTCTGCACAAACACTTCCAGGCACCGCCCCTCTGAGGTTGCAAGAAGACTCCCAGGCTCTTCCCTGTTAAGACTGCACTATACTTCAAAACATGATCAAAGGACTGACCAGGAAAAGATAAGTGCAGCAGTCCTGTACTAAAGAGGACACACAAAGAAATAGTGATTTCAGAGTGGAATAAAAGGTTTTTGTTAATTAACCTCCACCATAACAAACCCCACTATAACAACCTCTGCTGTAAAAACCTCTTCAATAATAACCTTCACAGTACAAACATCTCAGTTGCAATCCCAGCAGTAACAACCAACACTATAATGACCTCTGCTATTATAATAACATTCACTGTAAAACCATTTCAGTAACAACCTCCTCTGTAGTAACCTCCAGTGTAACAACCTCCGCTGTGACAACCTCCGCTGTGACAACCTCCGCTGTAACAACCTCTGCTGTAACAACCTCCACTGCAACAACCTCCGCTGTAACAACCTCCTCTGTAGTAACCTCCAGTGTAACAACCTCCATTGTAGCAACCTCTACTGTAACAACCTGCAATGTAACAACATCCACTGTAACAACCTGCAATGTAACAACCTTCGCTGTATCAACCTCTGCTGTAACAACCTCCTCTATAACAACCTTCGCTGTAGTAACCTCCACTGTAACAACCTCTGCAATAATAACCTTCACTGTACAACCGTCTCAGTAACAATCTCAGCTGTAACAACTTCCACTATAATGACCTCTGCTATAATAACCATTTCTGTAACAACTTCCACAATACAGTCGTCTCAGGAATGACATTCTCTGTAGTAACCTACACTGTAACAACCTCCTCTATAACAACCTTCTCTGTAGTAACCTCTGCTGTTACAACCTCATCTATAATAACCTTCTCTGTAGTAACCTCTGCTGTTACAACCTCGTCTATAATAACCTTCTCTGTAGTAACCTCTGCTGTAACAACCTCCTCTATAACAACCTTCTCTGTAGTAACCTCTGCAGTTACAACCTCCTCTATAACAACCTTCTCTGTAGTAACCTCTGCTGTAACAACCTCCACTGTATTAACCTCCGCTGTATCAACCTCCGCTGTGCAGCCTTTTCAGTAACAACCTCTGCTGTATTCCCCACCACTGTGCTACCACCTCTGTAACATTTCCTGATTTCTTCCATTATAAATCATTTACAAACACGCAGTTTCTGATATTTCCATCCACAAAATTTCCTGCGGCTCATACCCAAAGAATTTTTTCTCTTCAGTCAAGTAAGTGATTTTTCCAGCAGTGAAACGACTTTCTGTTTGGAAGCGATTTTTGTAATTTTTTGCATTGTATTGTGGTGCCCTCCCCTCCCCCTGTTGTTCTATTTGAATATTCCCGTACTTAGTGCCGCAATCAAACACAAATCTGCTTCTCTGCTCGTGATTTTCTCTGTGGGAGATACTTGTTCTTAGCAAAGTGCACAATCTGCAGCGGAGATAATAGCGAATGTCTTATTAATGACACATGTTACATAGTGTGTCTGCTACAATTACCAGGACCGGGTCCTGCAACGTCTTCACTGTCGTGGAGGATTCCTGCGCCACTTAATGTCATTCATAAGAAAGTCCCAGAAATGAATAACAAGATGGGATTTCTGGCCACGTTTGTGATTCTTGACAGCGCTGTCCGCGGTGCTGAAATGGGCTGATGGGACTACTGCCAAGGATTTGCACTACTCTTATACTTTAATATTAATGGTGACAGCTTTTGTCAGCCCACATACATATGAAAAACATTCTGAGACTTGTAGTCCCACAGAATATAAAATAAAGCAATGAGTAACAAACCCAAAATCTATGAAAGTTCCTTATCAATATTAATTATCCACAAAGCATCATCGATCCCTCGAATATCTATGAAGCAACAAAATATCTTCCTTCCTTATAGAGGTTGGAACAGGAAGTTTGTACAAATGTCCCCATGATAACACTTCCTTATCTCAGGCAGTTTAGCTCTTTTTTTAGGGACATTGTAATTAATTTGACCATATTTTTTCTCTGTGATTGAGACAAATTCTCTATTTTAATTGAAAGTATTTCAGACCCAGCACTCCGATGATATAACGTATACAGCACTGTAGCAGGAAGTGTTATCATAGGGACATTAACATTGCAACTAAACTGGCTACTTTTTCTTTTTCTTAATTAAGTAAAAAATGCTCAAACCCCATGATAAAACTCACAGACCGCTGTGCCAGGAAGTGTAATCCTATGGACGCAGGTGCAGAAACTTTTTTTTTAATCGGTCTGTAATTTTTAATTGTATTTCCAAAAGCAACAATGATATTTTGTAATTTTCTAAATATTGTTCCGTCATGACGGGAGACTTTGACCTCCCTGAGTCTCCGTATCGCTGGTGGCACAAGGGGTTGAGGGGATCGGAAGATCTAGTCTGTGGTGTCTCCAACAATTGTTGCAAATTATTCGGCAAAGCGGTGATACATTGTGTCTTGGAGGAGAACACGCAGGCAATAGTTTGGGAATGGTATGAGCCCTGCCAAATAATGGAAAAGTGCCGTGCCGCCTGCTGACTGACCCCTGTAAGTCGAAGTCCAACCATTGGAGGGAGAACTTGGGCTTTTGGCTAAACCATGAGCCCCCATCTGTATCCGACCAGATTGGGGATCGCTGCTCCTCAGCCCAGAGTAGGGATGCCATTGGCAGATGTTAGGGCCACGGGGATTAGGTGGCCGCTAGTGATCTGTAGAAATACTCTCAAGCCCAATGTAGGGTAGATGGACCCCGCTGCTGTCTACTGACTTTGGCTACGAACTGAATATCGACCAATTTTGTCCTTTCTTCCCCAAAATTTCAGACGAGTTATCTGCATCTTAAGGAGAAATTGTAATTTTCTGCAATTTTCTGACTGACCTTTTAGCATTTTGTAAGAATAAAGTGAACAGCTTTCAGCATCCAGATGAATCAGCACCAGTCCGTGTATCCTGGGGACAGGAGTCGGCGCTGCCCAGCTGTGCAGTGCCAGAGCCAGCTGGACCCGTGTACGGAGGAGAGAAGCATCTGCGGCTCCGTCTGCACTCGCCAAATAGCGTCACACACAACTCGCGCTTCACACTCTCCCAATACCCAGGATAGGAGTCCTGCGTCTGGTGCAGATCTGGACCCGCTTATTCCGGGAGCTCCCAGCTCGGATGCTGTCTCTGCTCCTCTGCTTGTTGTACGACATCTCCTGCGGCCTGTAATATTAATCACACCGTAATCTGATTTATGGACGTGGAATGCAGACAGATGTGCCCACATCGAAAGAGACGGGGAACACAGTGAAGATGATTGTGTTTTTATTTTGCTTTTATGTTCATTTTAACTTTTTTGTTTATTTAAAAGGACTGGAAAAGGGCATGTTGCAATAGTATTAGCACCCCCTTACAAGGTCCTTATGCACTTGACTGTACTACTACATCCTATATGCAAAAAGAACAGCAACACAATGTTACAGTAATAGGTCTCTATAGCTGTGTATACACCATAGAAAAGCACATGGACCTCTTGTGGCACCCATACAGGACACCATGGAAAAGAAGATGGGACTCATGTGGCACCCATACAGGACACCATGGAAAAGAAGATGGTACTCATGTGGCACCCATACAGGACACCATGGAAAAGAAGATGGGACTCATGTGGCACCAATGCAGGACACCATGGCAAAGTATGTGGGACACATGTGGCACCCATACAGGACACCTTGGAAAATTACATGAGACTCATGTGGCACCCATAAAGGAAAACAATGAAAAGTATATGGGACTCATGTGGCACCTATACAGGACACCATGGAAAAGAAGATGGGACTCATGTGGCACCCATACAAGACACCTTGGAAAATTACATGAGACTCATGTGGCACCCATACAGGACACCCCAGAAAAATTAATGGGACTCATGTGGCACCCATAAAGGAAAACAATGAAAAGTAGATGGGACTCATATGGCACCCATACAGAACACCATGAAAAGTAGATGTAAGTAGTGTGGCACCATTGCAGGAAACGACGAAAAAGTAGATGGGACTCATATTTAGAGATAAGTGAACGGTTTCAGAAAACATTCACCAATCTCATATTCGGCATGAATGTTGAATATTCTGACTCGTGTTTGGATTCCTGAGCTTTTTCCCTAAAAAACTGGCAAAAGTCAGCCAAAGTTTGGTAAATGATCGAGTTCACTAAGGGCTCTTTCAGATGACAGTGTTTCCGGTAGCAGCATGGGCCGCAAAACGTCCCACACACATGCACACTGATGACACCCGGATGACATCCATGTGTCATCAATGTGAGACGTACCGGCACCTGAGAATTAGCAGTACTGTTTGTGCGTTTCCCCTGCACGTGGTGCTGAAGTGAAAACAGCTCACATCACTGTCCCGTGCTCGCACTGCAGTCACCGCTAGCAGGGGACAACGTTGGGAATTGTGTTCAACTGTTAACAGTGAGAGCAGAAGGTTTCTGATGGGAGTATTCAACATCCGCCACCAGCGTTCTAAATAAATTAATAAATAAATAAAAAATGATGTGGGGTCCCCCTGTATGTTTGATAACCAGCCAGGCAAAACTGACAGTTGCGGGCTGCAACCCACAGCTGTCACCTTCAGCAAGTGTGGGTATCAAGAATAGAAGGGTTCCCATGCCATACTTTTTAATTATTTAAATAAATAATTTAACAAAACTGTGTGGGGTCCCCCCCATTTTTGACAACCAGCCAAGCTAAAGCAAATATCTGGGGCCTGGTATTCTCTGGCTGGTAAGAGTCATGGATATTTTGGCATTTTGCCCAGCTGTTCCCACTTGCCCTGTAATGGTGGCAAGTGGGGTTCATATTTGTAGGGTTGATGTCACCTTTGTGACATCAAGGCTTAGGCTTAGTAATGGAGAGGCGTCTATAACACAGAAATCATTACTAATCCTACAGTTATATGGCAAATAAACACACAGCCAGAATAAAGTCCTTTAATTGAAAGAATGACACAGACTCCTTTAACGAATCAAAATTTAACCATATTCACGTCATCACCCATTCCTGTGAAGCCATGGTCTCCTGTAACAGAATTAAAATAATAAACAACCATATTCCTCACCTTTCTGCAGAGAAGATAATATTCTATTTGTCCCACGATGGGTCTAGCTCTGCTACATCTAGATGGCAGGCTGCATGGTTGCATGATGCGTGTATACAGCCTGCCATTCAGCAGAAATACTGAACAGCGTGTGCTAGCGCTGCTCAGTACTTCGCGGCAAACTCCTATGACCTGTCTGATGTTTTCGCAAGCGTGAGAAAGATATTACGCTCATGGTGCCGTCAGAAAAGACCTGGGAGTTTGCAGCCAATTACATTAACAGGTTACACATGATTGACAGCTCACAGTAGGCGTGACCTCCCTGACCCTGATGTAATACCATTCCAGCCACAGGGGGCAGGCTTGTTTTTCAGTTCTGCTATGTAGCCTTTTGCCCTGACGTCTTGGTAATGTTGTGGTGTACAGTATGGGGATAGAGACAGCCAAGGATTTAATTTGTGCTGCAGATAGTGTACGTCACTCATTCTAAGGCAGGTGCACCAGTGCGGCTCCAGTCCGTAATATAGCAATATGAAAGAACTCAGCACTGCAAAGTATGCAGGTAAAAAGACAACAGTTTATGCGTGCAATCCAAAAATGTGCAAAGCAATATTCATGTTTCGGTCCAACACCCGGACCTTCATCAGAATGGTTGTTGATTGCTGGGAGATAGGTAAGTATGGTGGAGACACTATGGGGCATGTGACTACCATAGCTTGAGAGCCACGCCATCAGCGACCATGTGCCTCCATCATACTTACCTATCCCATAGCAATCTGATGAAGATCCGGGTGTTGGAACAAAACGTGAATATTGCTTTGCACACTTTTGGATTGCATTGTGTTTTTTACTTGGAGTGCTAAGTTCTTTCACAACATATTTTGTGCCATGATGTGAAATTGCTAAATATGTTTGTAGGAAAAATAAACTGGTTTTGAATGATAACTCACTAAGTTCTTAGTGTGCGAATCAACTAACATGAAGAAGGTGATCCTAAGAGCCAATTTATCCCAAGTTATGCCAATACCTTCAGTGCTGCTTTTATCGTCTCCATCACATGTGCCGCTCATTATCGGCAGACCTGTAATATCACAGCCTGCACGGCTCGAGTGACCTTGGACCGCTCTACCATTGCTCAGTCCACCCTTGAACGCCAGCGTTGCTCGCCCCGTACTCCTCTAATTCAGATGATTACTAGTGATGGGCGAGTAGCATCGTTTCTCGGGTCTCCCCGAGCACGCTCAGGTGATCTCCGAGTATTTGAAAGTGCTCTGAGATTTCGTTTTCTTCGTCTTAGCTGCATGATTTGCGACTGCTAGACAAGCTGAATACATGTGGGGATTCCCTAACAAACAGGCATTCCACACATGTAATCAGCCTGTCTAGCAGTCGCAAATCATGCAGCTGAGACGACGAAAACTAAATCTCGAAACACTTCCAAATATTCGGAGATCACCCGAGCAACGAGTATACTCGCTCATCACTAGTGATTACCTTCTCTCTAGACATTCTGTACCCTATATGTGTGTATTTGTGACATTATTGGGTCTCTATTAGTGATGAGCGAGTATGCTCATTGCTCGGGTTTTCCCGAGCATGCTCGGGTGATCTCCGAGTATTTTGGCGTGCTCGGAGATTTCATTTTTGTCGCCACAGCTGCATGATTTGCGGCTTCTAGACAGCCTGAATACATGCAGGGGTTGCCTGTTTGTTAGGAATTCCACACATGTATTCAGACTGTCTAGAAGCCGCAAATCATGCAGCTGCGTCGACAAACACTAAATCTCCGAGCACGCCAAAATACTCGGAGATCACCCGAGCAACGATACTACTCGCCCATCACAAGTCTCTATATGGCATATCTATGGCTGCGCACAATCAGTTCATACAGCGCATGCGCTATCAGACCCTTACGTCAGTACTGACATGGCAGATGTAAGAAACAAGGAAAGATCACATGTTGCATGCATAGAATGTGATCGGCGGTGCATTAGGAAATGAATAAATGAGGTCACCATTCGCCAGATGTGCCTGTTTACTTAAAAAGTTGTATAAAAGTGAAATAAAAGGTGCTTTGCGCATAAAAAAAAAAAGTTCCGTAAAACTTCTTTAAGATCCGGATGACCCTTTTAATAGAGTGTGGCTGCGCAGGGGTTAATGGGATTTCGCGCAGTCCTACGAGCCTGCGGAGGACTGTATAATGAATGAACAGAGATGCTGCATATAATACAAGCTGCGGGTTTAGATTTGGCTCCAGTCGTTCGAATGGTTTCCACTAGTCAGATGAAAATGCCGGCTGGTGAGGCACTCGAGGGATCTTCCCGCTGCCAAGAGAAGTCGTTCTGTTCAGATGCCGAAATACATCTGTAATCTTGTCTTTTGTGATCAACAATGAGCATGTGAGTCTGACGAGTTCCTTATTATTTATTGTGTATCTCCAACCTCAGTGGGGACCGAGTCTGAGAAAGAACAAAGCTCGATGCTCCGCCGCTCCGCCGCACCGCGCAGAACTGCCAGAACTGCATTTTTAAAGAACTTGCAACTCACAGACTAAGTGCAGATTTACAGACATGGGGGAGGGGAGAATTGGGTCATAAGAAGTAGGAATCAAGATGTAAATTGTGTGCTCAGTACTGGGTAAAAAAAATAAAAAACTCATCAAAGTGCGAGATTAGCTGCAGAGAGAAGAGCGGAAGCGGTGGAATGGTGTGAACTGCGCCGAAGAGGTTAGAAGATTGATACTCATTATATTGTCAGGCAATACCAAAGAATTGTGATACAATAAAACAATGTAACTGCGGATAAATGAAAAGTAATAAAAGTCTGGAAGGCTATATGGTGAGGGGAGAGGGGAGCCGAGAGGTCTGTGCTCAGTAACGGAAGATACAACGCCTCTCGCTACAGAAGCCCACCATGGGAGAAAGTCTTATACAGCATGTATGGGCATGGGGCATCGCTTGTTTTTTTCTTCTGTGACTTTTCTTTTGTTTTTCTTTTGTGCCTTTAGGACTGTGACGGTGTCTAACAGAGACGCTGACCTTGTGCACCTAGAGACTAAGACTCCAGAAGGACGTAAGTGTCAACGGCATTAAACACTATTACATGTGCGGCATATGGCTGTTCTGTATCCTACATAACCCACGAACCACATTATCCCTCATACTACTATCCATCATACTACTATCCCTCACAATACTATCCAGTATACTACTATCCCTCACACTACTAGCCCTCATACTACTATCCATCATACTACTATCCCTCACAATACTATCCAGTATACTACTATCCCTCACACTACTAGCCCTCATACTACTAACCCTCATTCTATTAACCCTCATACTACTAAGCCCTAATCCTACTAACTCTCATACTACTATCCCTCATACTACTATCTCTCATACTACTATCCTTCATACTACTAACCCTCATACTACTAACCCTCATGCTACTAACCCTCACGCTACTAACCCTCATACTATTAACCCTCATACTACTAACCCTCATTCTATTAACCCTCATACTACTAAGCCCTAATCCTACTAACTCTCATACTACTATCCCTCATATTACTATCTCTCATACTACTATCTCTCATACTACTATCCTTCATACTACTAACCCTCATACTACTAACCCTCATGTGTGTGCAGGCACACGGTAGAAATGTATACTTACTAACTGAATACTATGATGGTGTCACACTGTGACAGTTTTCGGTAAGGAAGGAGATCCTCAAATTGTCCCTAGAAATTGGGACCCTAACTATCACTGTCCTGGTGGTACTCTTGATGGTAGAGAGGCCCGAGACTCCGACTTAACTATGCTCCTGCTATGCCCTAAGCTGTCCTACCCCAGGAGACTTGGGACAGATATGTTAGTATATAAACACTCAAGACAAACAGGGATAAGAAAAGCAACTTACATACAAAAACACTCACCAAGGGTAGAGAGAAATAATGGGACTGATAGGCAGGTACTAACCAAATGGGAATAGGATAATGGAGAAAGCATACACCCCAAAAACAGCAGACAACAATCTCCAGCAGCAACTACGAACTCCAACTTCAGCACATCAACTCCAGCAAGCCAGGAAGTAAACGTTCACGAGCGGGGATGAGAAGGTCTGGCCAGGTTTTATGGAAGTGAGAAAATGAACAGATTAGAAGCAGCTGTGAGATGGAGCTGCATGTCTCCAACCAGCATACAAAGAGTCGCCAAAAGAAACGAAGTCCATTTAATATGAGGAACACAGCTTAAATGGAAGATGAGCAGGTATCACTATGTAACCCTAGTCCAAAAATCACTGGTGTTATACAGCTATAAATCTAGCAGATTGTTACATTGTGACACTTTAGTTCAAAGAATATTTCCCACCTTGAATTTCGGTCTTTCTCTAAAGTCTTCATAGTTTCACTGATCGTCTCCATTATTTTTCTTGGAGGTCTTCCTCTTCCCCTTCCTTCTTCCAATGAGCTGTGTCTCCCGACAATATAGCTAGGATTGTATTAAATAAAATAGAAAAGAGGAAGAACATCCTCAGGTGTAAAGCCTCAGGATTGAATCAGGAAGGAGGAATTTACCAAATCCTTCAAATTAATGAAAGAATAAATTTTGTACAGAAGAATCACCACCAGTGAAGAGAAGGAAGAGGGAGGATGAAATGAGCTTCCAACCACTGAGAATTTAGATAAATTAATCTAAATCGGAAAGAAAGACATCAACAAGTCAACGTGTATTTGGAGGGTGATGCTTTAAAATCAAGAGGAAACGTCAAGAGGATGTCCCATTAGTGTGACCTTTACAAATTTGCCTTATTAAAGAAATAATCCCTTACAAAATCAAGAGACGCCATGAAGTCTAGCTCTTTAGTTAGTGACCCATTCAGTGGCCTTTGCTGGAAAAATGTGTGGTCACTAATGTCATCTACCAGTTGATCACCGGTAAGTTTTCACTCTACAGGAGAGAGAGCACCCCACTGACCATAAGAGC
>VIAB01012751.1:12247-25925 GCA_009801035.1 Oophaga pumilio
ACCCGATACTTGCGGTATCGTATCGCTCAACACTATTCCTGACTTGTGAGTGGCCTCTCACTATCCAGATTCTCCATAAAATGCCTGCTGCATTCCCTGCTTCTGCTTTTATACTGGACATGATAGTTCCTCCTGATTGGCTGTACAATACCATATGATGTGATAGCTGAAGGGCATTATCGGGAATTTAGAGCAACCACGGCTGGGATCATATGAGTCTTCACTGGCTGTTGCCATCTTCTGTTTTGTATAAAATGGCCCTGGCATTTTTTATGGATGAGTTGTACAAATTGAATCACAAATTGGATAAATTTACTGGGTCCAGCAAATCTCTTAAACATCATCCTAATTCAATTCACATCTCTAGTTAATAAGTTTACTTTGCTATAATATTTTCAAATAAGCCAATTATGGAGCCATAAAAAAGACCAACTGTGAACCAGGTCATAGAAACATAGTACTATACCGTACTGCAAGAACACCCTTCATAGTTAATCCTCAGACACCCTTGAATCTGTGAATGAAACATCTAACCATTACCAATTTTTTTGTTAGAGCTCTGTTTATGTATATTTTTTTGTGATTCTCACAAATTAAATTGCAAATTGCTCGAACTGTGAGATTTTCTTCAAATTCGGCTCAAACTATATTCTACTGCCATGCTTATTAAAATTTGCACTTCTTTAAATCCCAGCTTAAGGATACAGTATAATCCGACAATATAAGAACATTCTGTATGTCACGGCTAACAGCTTTGGGAGTCACGCACATCCCACCGCTGCCACCAATATGTCATAGATGACACTGAATAGATCACAAAGACTGCACCGCTTTTACCAGTTTGTCAGGGGAACGAAACTCTGCTGCCTTCAATCATCAGGAAAATGATGCAATTGGCTGACGACTGATGGATTAAGCCGCTGCTGCTTCCACTACTAGGCTGGTTATTGGGAAGCTAACAGTAAGCACTATGGAATATATGTACATAACCCCCGTAGTGCCACTACCAGCTCCACAATAACAAAATAACTACTATCTGGCTCCACCAATTTTTTATAAAGGGTCAATTGGACACTCGTTACAGGTAGTGTTTGGCTTCAGGGGTGCGGTTTACAGAACAAGAGGAACAGGGCAATTCAATTTTATATATTTAATCCAGAAAGATATGCAGTGTTTATAAAAATATACAAGATTATAAAAAGGAACAAACAATAAGATAAATACAATTATATACAATAAATTGGACAACAAAAGAAAACTACTAAAACTGGTCATGGAAGAATCTCAGAGGTTAGTGCAGGGAAACATTCAGATTAGAAAAATGGACAGGACTCCCACAGCAAGCTATGTCTTCCAAGGACTGACAAAGACCTAAAATTTCATTTTTATTAGCTCAATGCTGTACTCACATACCTCCCCTTGATGACATCATGTGGGGTCTGTTTGTGGGATGTTCTCAGCCCTTCAGAATTTTATGAGATCCCCCATTAAGAGGATATCTTCTCCCCTGAAGGTCCCAGGGGTTAGATAGTGATGTAATTTTTTATTGTGATTTTACCTTTACATTAGTGTAAAACAAGAGCGATATGAGTGAATGTGTCATGTCCGTCGCTTCGCTACAATGCCGAAAATGTATCTCCTATAATTATCAGATTGATACCTACCCCAATATTCATATCTGACCGCTGGTGCCAAACCGTCTAGCTGCAGAATGTTTCATGAGAGGCAGCTCCTAATTGGAACAAAGGAAGCCTCTGCACTTCTCTGCCTATGCTTTAAACAAATCTCAATCTGGTTGCTTTTCCTCAGCAGATATCCTGATTAAGTCACCTGTACATGGCTGATGATATCTGATTCAAAGGAGATTAGAGTGTCAACTCTTTCCCTATTTCCCCAGTGTTGATTAGTTTCTTTGTTCCTAGGTCTAATTAATCCCACTGCTAAAAAGAGATCTTTTCCAACTATAAATACTTTTCCCTCTTCCCATATGTTCAATGGGGGGATAAGTCCCCTCCCTGGAGATGTCTTATGGGTCATAATCTTCCTCTATGACACTGTACATAATGTGCACATGTGGTTTTTGTTGTTTAAATAATTTTTAACAAGACACCTGGAAAAGGTGCATTGTCCCTCCTTTTTTTCCACCAAGTCTCAAGGCCAGGCTGGATCTAAAGGGTATGCCACACTAAACAATATCGCTAACGGGATCGCTAAAAAACGTCACTATTTAGCGATCCCGTTAGCGATGTTGCTGTGTGTGGCAGCTTCCGGCGACGAGCTTCCTGCTGGGATCTCGCTCGTCGCCGGAAACGATCCGGACCCTATTTTCGTCGCTGGCGCCCCGCAGGTAAGTATGTATCGCTAAGTGTGGCACCTTTTCTTAGCGATTTAGCTGTACTTTTGTACCGCTAAATCGCTAAGAAGATCGCTAACGGCGATAGCGTCGTTAACTATATCGCTAAATGTGGCACACATTTAGCGATATTAAAACGATCCCGCTAGCGATCTCATTAGTATGCGACGCTAACGAGATCGTTAGCGGGAGCGTTTAGTGTGGCAGTACCTTAAGGATGCTAAGAGGGTAAACAGTAGTGAGGAGCAGGAACTAAAATGTTTGAGTGCTCGGTACTCAAAGCGAGCAGGTTGGATTCTCGGATGGGCTTGATTCGAGTAATGAGTATAATGGAAGTCAATGATAAATTTGATAATTTTTCCGGCAGTTCCTAACAGGAGGGCAGGGGAGGAAGAAAAATAGCTAAAATGGATGTAAACAGTGCTCAAATGGAATAGGAACAGCATGGGAAAGATGCCTGGATGCATCGCTGACTCCATGGTCGCTGCTGGGAACATGGCTGCGCAGTACTTCGATGGGGCATTCTATCTGCACTGTTGGAACGAGTGTCTGATTAAGGGTGTGGGTGAAGGCACAGGTGGAGGCCCTAGAGGTGGAGGGGCCAGAAGCAGTGGAGGAACTATTAGATACAGAGGTCTGTCCCGCAAGCCTTGGGAATTCAAATACTTGTGGAGCAGCTCCTTGAACGCCTCACCCCACAGCCACCAGAGTCAGCCAGTGTCCAGTCAGTGAGATGTAACACCCCTGTCCATGTTTTCTCATTGAGGTGTCAGTAGTAAAATGCACCCTGGCAGATGGGTGATGTTGTCTGCAACATTCTAGTGTAGCGCAGCCATGAACTTTCTGTATCCACCATGCGGAAAGGCAGCATTTCCGTGGCCAACAGATTGGAGATAGTGGAGTTCAAGCTCTTAGCTTTGGCATGTGTATGAGGAAACATTCTTTTACATGACCACAACTGTGGGACCGAGGGCTGGCTGCTTTGCTAAGAGAGGGTGGAGTACAGAGAACAGGGCAAACTGCTGGACTGTGAGTGAGGTGCAGGCATAGATTTTATGGTGAATTGAGAAAGATGTGTTGTGCTAGGTGACATAAAAACAGCAGTCATGTCCACTTTCCTAACAGCTAACGGGCTGTCACTCACCCCGACTGTAGGGGTAAACAAGTGGAGTTTCTGCATCCGAAGACCTGTATGAGAAGACTTGGCACGATGGCGAAGGGGGAAGAAGCAGTAGATGTGTTTGATGGGACGATTTATGGTTGGCGAGGCCCACTAGTCTGCATTTTAGCACACTTAGGCATGTCGATCGCGCATGTGTCGGTTCATCCATGTAGTTGTCAAATTATTGCAATTTTGGCCTCGATTGAATTTTTTTTTGCAAATTTGGCAAATAAGTTAACGTGAGTTGAGTCATCCTTTGCGATCTCTAAGAAGGCCCAGGCAAGGCAACCCTTGCCACCCCTGCGAACTGCACACTCTTGACCATTGCTGACCACCACCAGGGTTGGGGTTTAGAATGCATTGCTTGTTGTGGTTGCATCACTTCCTGTCTGTATGGGAAGCAGCAACGTAACCTCCTCATCTTTCTCCTCCTCCACCTCCTCTGCTGAGCTACTCAGCTGCATACCTACGGGTTCACACCAAGTGGAGTAGACAACATCATCATCATCTTCTCTGTTCTCATCAGGCCTTTAGGAAGTACGCTGCTTCCGTTCGAAAAGTTTTGCCATGTTGTTTCCTGCTCCCTACAATATGCCATGAATCTTTTTCTCTCCTCACCCTGAGAGTCTCCCTCCTCCTCTTCCTGCCCTGAATCTTCAGAGCAGACCTCTGATGATGGGTGAACAGTTCTACAGAATGGCCCTCCCCACAGTCAGTTGGGCATTTGGAAATTCATGACCGGGGGGATAAGGGTAATTGAGGTACCACCTCTGAGGATTGTACTGTGAGTGATGTAAAGGTGGAGGAAAAGAAGGAGAGGCTACTTGATGCAGCGCTTGCCATTTACTGGAGCACACGCTCTTTCTGGCCCTCATCTACAAGGCGTACAAATGCCAAAGAAAGGGAGTGGAGTAGCCTGTCTGGTAACCAATGTTGTCAGTGGATAGTATGAGACGGTGTTTGTTCAGTTGAGCTTTCATTAACATTAACACTTAACCCACGTACATGTCGAACACCAAATCTATTCCCCCTTCCACCATGACCTTGCTTTTTCCCACTCATGTTGCAAGTATCCTTCCCGTCTTTCACAACCTTAGGCCCACAACTGTCAGGCACCTGTCACTAAATGAACAATCACTATTTATTTTCTTAGATAGTGTGCCTAAACATACCTGTTATACCTCATGATTTTTAAGTGGAAATCTGGTCTTCTGATTCCTCACTGAAACACAGTTTTATCACAAGCGATTTGAATTAGCTAATTGGGCCTCCTGGCTGCACCCTAGTATTACGCCTATTTTAAGTGGAAATCTGGCCTTCTGATTTGTCTCCGAAAACACAGTTCTATCACAAACGATTTGGATTAGCTAATTGGGCCTCTTGAGACTGCAACACAGTTTTTGCACAATCTAGTAAGATGCTGGAAGATCGATTTCACACAGGACAGGATCCTATCTAGCTAACTAACAAGTTCACATGCAGCACTAGCAAGAGCGGCTTTTCTGCACCGTGACACTGAGAAAATGGTGCCAGCAAAAAAAGATGTCCGCTTTTTATATGGCCAGGGACATGTGACTTCGGCAGCCAGTCACAGAAGACCTTGTGTTGTGACGTTGTGGATGGTTTTTGTGCCCTGATTGGCTGACAGAATCAACACACAATAAGATAAGGGAAAAAAAAAAGAGTGTGCCGCTCCTCTAACCACTCCCCCTCCCCTTCTCAAACACGTCCCCCTGTGGCCCCCTCGGCTTATCATACAGCACCATTATCCTAGCTAGAGTAATAACAAAAGAATTAGTGGAAATGCGTTGATTTACAGAACTGTGACCCAATTTTGCCAACTTTGAGTAAAAATGCTTGTGACACCGAAAACATATTGAATGTGCTACGTTTGTGCTGAATTTGAGATTGGCGAATTTTTTCCGAACAAGTTCGCTCATGTCTGATTCTTACACTAAATACAGTTAACAGAAATATTTATGTTGAATAGAACAGATGTAGCCCTGAAAAGGACTATTGGTTATAGGTTTCAGCAGCAAGAACTGTATGGCAATATAAACCCTGTCTAGATGCCTCTACTGCAAACTTTCCCATCTCCTGCAACTCTCCCTATTCTGTTTCCGGGCTACAGTGAGGCAAGCATCGCGTCACCGTGCATTATATAGACCAAATGATGTGATGCGACTGGCCAATCCCAGTAATGCCTGTAGCTAACATGGCCAAGGCATTACCGTGATTAGCAGGTAGTCCCTGCATGTTTAGTGGCTGAAAAACCACGCAAAACATGTGGGGTGGGGACCCTAGCATGTTTTCGAGCACTACGAGATACTCAGCTAAGTAATGAGAGTGCCCGAGCTCCCCGATGCTCAAATGAGTATCGAGCAGTGCCGAACACGCTCGCCCATCTCTAACAAGCCCTTCTAAGATCAAGTTTAGAAAACCATTTAGCCCCATAAGCTGATTACACAGGTCAGGATGAGTGGAGGTGGGTAGATTTTTTAACCAAAATTTTGTTTAATTAACCAAATTCGAGGCAAGAAAAATCTAGCAGCTACAAGCGAGGAGGCAGTACGTTCAGGTCCTGACAAATTATACAGGTCAGCTTTAGGTAATTTGGCATTAGGGACAAGATCAATAGCACAATCATAAGCATGATGAGGAGATAATATCTCTGCCTCTTTTTCTGAGAACACATTTCCGAAGTCTTTCAGGGACCCCGGCAGACTCTCCTGATTTGTCAAGGAAATTTGTACGGAACTACAGTAAGACATTTCTTATGACAATTGAGGCTCCACCAAGAATGAGAATACATAGCCATGGAAGCCCCAGAACCAACCTAGAAGATAAGTTGTCCAACACGCAGCAGGAAATGGACACACAGTGAAGTGTTCCCACACTAAATGTGAACTCCATCGTTACCAGCTGGACAAGATGCTGGAGTAACGGTGTCTTGTGAATGTCAAAAATTTGAATGGGTCTTTCCATCATAACTGTCCCTAACCATAGGGACCAATCCAGAATAATTTAAATTGGCAGCAGACCCACAGTCAATGAACGCTAACGCAGATATCCATTGGTTCTTAAAAAGGAGTTCAGCGTTTAGCAGTATTTTGTCTGAGGAGTAATGAGGTACCTGGGAGTCTTGGTGACCTATTCGACAGTCATTCAGACTTAGGTGTTTCCCATTGGCTTGCTTGAGGATGTACCAGGCAGTCCTTAAGGAAATGTCCAGGGCGACCAAAATAGAGACATTCTGACGTCTCCTCTCAAATGCCCGAGAGATGGAAGCTCCAATCTCCATTGGTTCTGCCTCAGGTAAGTGAATGAACTAGGGAAGAATGACCAAAACCCCCTGTTGCTCATCATGCCTCTCTCAATTTCTTCGATCCATTTGAATGGCATGACACATGGCCTACGTCAAGGAACAAGATGGATTATGCAGAGCCTGAGGATCCTTAAGAGTATCTGAAAAACCTTTGTGGAATTGGCACCTGAGAGCTACATCATTCCACAGAACTTCTGTGGACCATTGTTGGAACTTGGAATTATAGTCCTAAGCAAAGCAGTCCTCCCTGTCTGGTTTGTCATACATCATCCATAAGGCATCAAAAAAGGTGTCAACAGAAGACTTTTCTGTGACTTTGTGGTCACAAACAAAATGCCCAAGTCTGAAGGCCCCCTTGCAGTAAGAACATGATTATTTCCCCCTGCTGGGACTCATCCCCTAAAGACCAATGTTGTAAGGTAAAAAATAGTGTACAGCTCTCCCTGAATACCCTATACAGGTCTTTCTCCTCCGAAAACCTATCAGGAAGTGCCACTACTAGTTCGTGAGAGACAAACTGCATGTGAGAAGGTACAGAAGTCATAACTACAGTTGGTAGCAGACTGCTTTGAGAAGCCCCCATGGTGCTAGGAATTTGATAAAGAAATGATAGACAAAAGGAAAAGCGTTGCATTTTACTTGTGGAGATTGAAACGTGTCACTTTTCCCTTTGTCTATGGGGTGCTGTCCTGGAGCATTAATGTTTTATATATGGATCAATTAAAGAATTTTTAATTTTATCTTTGAGGAGCAGGAACATCACATTATTTCTTTATTGCTAGTTCCGTGCTCCAGGCATCAAATATCGGTGAGCTGGCTATTTGACCCTGCAGCTGGGCCTGTGAAGATTCTAACTTCTGGTAGTCCCTGACCAGATCCTGGACATCCTGGGTCAGATTCATCAAATGATCATATATGAACTGGATCCATTGGTGGGGGAAAAAAGCATATGACCAATTGTAATGTGACGCTCTAAAAAGTTGCAAAACATTGCAGGTTTCTAATCTTCATCAGAAGAATCTCTTTCAAATGTGTAAGCCATAAAGCAAGCGTCTGGTCTCTTAGGGACAAGGGGATGTTCTAATCACAGAGAAGCCATGTGGCAGGGTAATCAAACATTCCGGGGTTAGATACCAAGAGAGCACATCATACATTAAAGGGGAAAGACAAAGACGTTGGCAGGTCACGGTTCGAAGTTACCTATACCTGGATGACTGAAAATCAAAGCAAAGGGGCTAAGCCAACAGATGGTCAGAACATGGTCCAACATCAGGCAGCAATAGAGTAACAAAAAGGGCAAAGGAATACAAGGCAACAAGCACTTTCAAGCAAATGCTATGGCTGACAGAGATCTGGGACTTACAGCTTAGCTAACTAGCTGGGTAATCACTTAGAACAGGGAACACCTGACAGAAGCTCAGCACCTCCCAATCTCAGATTGGATGGCTGAGCTGTCTATCAAAATATTGACGGCTCAGCATGCTTTTGCACGAGATTGGACAACTGAGCTGTCACTCACTGCTTTCAAGGCACACTTAATGGAGGAATCGTGACATCAGCATTGTGTTTAGACATGTGAAATCTTAGACCTAATGAAAAAGAGAAGAATTAACTGGGTAGAAGGGCAAAATGAGAAATTGTAAGTACACAGTGCTAATATAACGACTGCAATATATTAAGAGGATCAACTTTTGGATTTGAGTGCTTCTTAAATTTTTTGTAGGTTTACTTGGCGAGCCCCTGTACTTCCAACTCTAGCAGTGACACATTGACATTTGTAAAAGCTGAAGCCTGTCACTGCAGCGGTCAACACGTCAACACAACACATCATTCAAAAAAGCCAGTAGAGTAAAAAAGCTTTTGCCTTTGGAGTAGTAGAAGAGTGGGAAGGTGAGAAGGGAAAATAAATCCCAGGTGATGCTAAGATTTACTTTTAATTTTTAACCTTTTTCTTTCTGCAACTTTCTGAAACTGGAGTTTCATATCATTGCAATTTTGGAGCATTTTTGCTTGATCGTGGATCTACTCGAACCCCTACTAAAATCATTATAGATCAATGTTTTGGTTTGAATTTTTAAGATGAATTTTGGCAAAATTTTCCCATGTTTTTCTTTTGTGAATCCGACTTAAGACAAATATAGTTAAATCAGTATATGAAACTTTGTATTGGTCGCTTTCGTCCTTTAAACGGCCAATTTCTTCTCCCGTCAGTCGCATTGCATTGACTTTCTTCTTGCCAAATACAGCGACACGACCCCAATTATTCACAGATTAAATGTAAATCTTCACAGCAAATATGTTTTGGCAGACGGAAAAAGTAAACGGAAAAAGGACGGCGCAGGTCATTATTGTGAAGGTGAGATATTTACATGCAGAAAGGACGTCAATGTGCAGTCTATTACTCTTGAGTAACCTCCAAGGAAATTACATTGATTAGAAAAGACATAAAAAAAGAAATGTAATAATTACTAATCATGGAAGGGACGACAAATGGAAAAAAAATTAAAATTAAAATTAAGATTCGACACAAAGAAAACATTGGTTTGAATGGGTGCTGTGTAATACCTTATTTTGCCCGTAGTGGTGCTGTAGGAAAATTTAACACTTGTTACAAGAGAGTGCAGCTGATCATGAAGAATGTAAGACAAACAACACCCTTGATCAGATTTTTAGTGGGGAAATTTTTCTAGAATGGATAACTTTTTTTTTTCCAACTTCTTTTGGTTTCAACTTTTCTTCTCTTTAGTCTCTAGATTGGGAAGTGACTGACTTAGGACTAAATAGTCTCAGGGGTCGCTTTTACTGTCTCTTCTGATAGGCCGGTATCACACTTGCGAGTGTGATGCGAGAAACTCGCGCGAGTCTCTTGCATCAACACCAAGAGCTGCCGCCGGCACTCGGACCGGAGCGTGCGGCTGCATGTATTTTTATGCAGCCACACGCTCCGGTCCTGAGTGCCGGCGGCAGCGCCGGGTGTTGATGCGAGAGACTCGTGCAAGTTTCTTGCATCACACTCGCAAGTGTGACACCGGTCATATTGTAATAAACTGTGTAGTAGAATAGGGTCTTAAAGAGATTGTTTAACAACTGAAAAACAGCTCCAGATCTGTCTCCAGAATGGGAGTGATATTATTGCAGTCCACCTGTTTTGAAAAGAAAGAGGATGAGCTGCAATACCACACCAAACCTGCATACAAATGAGAATGAAATCAGCCATGTTTTCCGTTTTTCAATCTTTGACAACCCTTTTAAGAAAGATAAAAAATGAATTTCCAAATTTTCACAAATTTGTTCTGAAAATTCAATTTGCATCAAATGAATTCAATGCAAATTGAATATGTCTTTTTATGTTCTTGGGTCTCGCCAGGTATGAGTCTAACAAACATAGAGAAAAAAAATGTTAGGAGACCCCAAGCAACGTCATGAGCCCTAATCGGTGTTGGAGGCACCAAAGTGCGGATGGAGCCCATGAAAAAGCCTAAAGACCTGCTGTGAACCGGAACTGTGGGGACCTGCTGGAAATTTGTCTGGTGAAGGGTTATGGCCGGTTGAGTATTATAATTTATTGATCCCCTTACCAGTCCTTTTGAATCCAGATAAATGGCCGCTGGCCAACTCCTATTTTGTTAAATATACTGTATACAATGTGAACCACAAAAATTTTGATCCTCGGGAACCCACATTTTTGTGAAATTGGGTTTGTAAGATTCAAATTGATTCGCTAATTTCTATCCTTAAACATTAAAATATGGATTGTTGGAACACTTAGTTCAGTGATGAAGTAGGAAGGAGCTAGCTGCTCCTCTTATGGAGGTTCCTATAGGGTGTAGCCCAGAACAAAAAGTGCAAGAAAACATAAAATATTAATTTTTTATCCCATATCAATTTGGAAGTTTTACGGTTTACCCTTAGATAACTGTTCAGTAATTTCCTGGGAATATCATTAAGAGCTCATGTACATGACCGATTTTCTCGTATGAGGAATATCACGGATATTTTCATGGATAGCATTCATACCTATGATATTCTTTGGTCCTTTTCACATGTCCAATTTTTTTTCTTTGGACTGAGTGGTCCTCAGAAAAAAAAATCTGAGACATCTTCGATTTTGATCTAAGTGTTGGAAAAATCCACAATGCAAGTGTATGGGTTGGTGAAAAAAATTGGACTACACTCAGATCACATCCGAGTGTGGTCCAATTTTCACAGATTGACAGGATGGAGAAGATATAGATTTTTTTTTCTCTCAACGTCCTAGAAAAACTGATGCCACCCTGATCAAATTCTGATCAGAATAATCGGACCGTTTTTCACACATGTGGAGAAATCGGTCGTGCGAACCTACCCTTTGAAGAAGCATGGGAGACACTGTAAAGAGCAGATCTTTGGAGGAACAATAAGTGCGAGACTGCTAGGTCCAGAAACCCCTAATTGAGACTGTTATCAACTTATTAGCGATGTGGCACTGGGTTGGTCATAGCCACTTTCTGAACAAGGGAAAATGTAATATAAAAAGTCTAAAAATATCCTCCGTAGAAAGATGTGCAAGTTTTGTTAACATAGTGATCAGCTGCAATCAGTAGGAGGAATGATCAGTAAGTGGTCACATTTCCTACAGTGCCACCACCAGGAGAAATTAAGCATTACACTTTTATAATTGAAATGAGTAGGTTGTCCATAAAATTAATGAATGTGCTAGGTCTCCTTTCTTTTTCCATCCATCATTAACTCAGAAGTACCTACTAAGGTATTTGACGATAAGTTATAGAAAGGAGAGAAGCCACAAATGTATGAAAGGGTTTATAGACCCTAATGTCATTTTTTAATGCTAAATAGAACACTTCATGTAAAAATAACCTATGGTGTTAATCTGCAGGTTAAAAGCGTTCTGAAGCTGCCGGTTGCCTGAACTGAGATCCCGGCTACAGGAAAGAAATTAACTTGATTTCTCCTGGCAGCTGTGGGCTTTCAGTCATAGGGGAGTGACTACAGTCACCGCTCAGCATTAGAGCCGTCTGTCAGTCAGCACTGGGGTGTGATTTTAGACGCCGCTCACTATGCACTGAGAGGTGACTGCAGCCACTGCCAAAGCATGATTACAGCCACCAACGCACTGAGCTGTGACTGAAGACACATAGACAGCACCTCCGTGACTGAAAGCTTGAGGCTGCCGGGAGGAAAAAAAGTTTCTTCCCGTTTGCCGGTCTCTCAATGCAGGTACTGGGCAGCTCCAGGACACTATTAACGTGCATATTAACCCCATATCTGCAGTTTGATAGCTTTTTTTTTACATGACAGGTTCCCTTTAAAGGAGTTTTCTGCCCAATGTGGTTAAAAAAAAGTATATTTCTATCATCCGATCCTCTTTTTCACTTTCGGCATGATCGTAACTTCACATTTGCAGCCAATCACATGGCTTCAGCAGTCACATACCAGCAATCCCTGAAGAGAAGAAGAGACCTGGCTAGCAGGATAGAGGAGAAGCGGGGAATCGGAAAGTAAGTACGGTATATGATATTATAGAGCAGAAAACCCCTTTAATAGTGTTTGTTCAAATATCAGAAAAACTTGATCCTTCTGGGCTCTGATGCAAAATTGGTGGCAGCGTCCCCATCCTCCAGGTGCCATTTTAATACTGATGACTTCTCATGAGTCACAGGTTCCCCTTGTTCCTCTCAGGCACCTGAACCTAGATGCGATAGAGACCTTATAGCTACAGAAAAGCAATAAAACTTTTTGCAGGCATAAACTTTTGTGCGCTTCTGAGTTTTTTTTTACCGATTTATATTCCAGTCCACATTAATAGCTTGTAGTGCCTCTGATAAAATGCAGGCAGCAAGTCATAAAAACAGCAGGCCGCACGCAGCAACACGGACAGGAGAGGAAGATTTATACCAAGGAAATGTTTTATATAAACATGAATGCCCCTTAATGCAATTGTTTATTCGTGCGGCCAAAGTTTAAGTGTTTCTAGGGAGCTCGGCTTAACTTTGAAGAGAAAATCCTTCCACTTGGAGCCATTTTAATGAATTGATTCTGAGCACTTAGAACCACAGTCCAGCTGTGCAAATGAATCCTTTATGGTCATTGTACCTATCGCTTAACAAGTTATTTCCCTTTGTAAAGCTCGGCCGTAGCTAGTTGTTTTATGATTAACATTTTGCATCATTTGTTCCCTGTTTTCCACTTATCCAGATGATTTAGAATTTTTTTTCCCCTTTTTTTTTTCCGCTCAAGTAAACTATTAAAAGATTGAAATTACAAAATGATTTGTATTATTCCAGCATTATTTCTAAAAAAAAAGACGACATTACGAAAAGCTTTATCGGTGGAATAGGCCAAATATAGACTATCTGATAATAGTGGTCTCCATTAGGCTGAGGGTGTCTGGACCAGAAGCTATAGTTTTTCAAAAGGTTGGACACCACCAGCATATAATCTCTACTGGTGAGGATCGAAGGTCATCTGAAGATCCAGTGATGTTTATAAATGTAAAGGGTAACTATCTTTTACATAAAAAAAAGCTTTTATATATTATAAAGACTGTCAATTGGTGAGGGCTCAGGTCATGAGACCCCCCATCTATCTCTCAAACACTGCTCTGAAGTGCACAGCTCCTGCATGAGTGTGCCTAAAGAGTAATGTAGGGGGAAAATAGAGACTCCATGGCTCCATCCTCAGCTCTGTGAGAGTGGTATACAGGCCCAAAGGCTAACTATTGAGCTCATACACCAATCTGTTCTCAGGCAGGAGCTGCATACTTCAGAACAGTGTTTGAGAGATTGATGATGGCCTTAGAACCCAAACCTCCAACGATTGGCAGCACTTTGATAGCCCC
>VIAB01012751.1:28520-47185 GCA_009801035.1 Oophaga pumilio
ATTAGACTGACTGTAAATGTTGAGTGACCTTCTAAATTTCCCAAAAATCAGTCTAAAGTAAAAGAGAAGACAGGAGCAGAAGCAGTAACTTCCCTCAGTATATATGTTAAGCTCTGACCACTGAGAGCTTCCTTTCCCGGTCATCAGAATAAGAGATTTCTAGCTTTTCCCAGTAATACATTTTTTTTTACCCATCCACTGGACAGCTAACAACTGTTTATCAGTGGAGTCTAGCTATTGAGACTTCACCGATTGCCAAAATGGTGGTTAATTATGTGCACTGACCCTCAATCTCTAGAAAACAGATGTTGAAAGCGAAGCACGGTACTTGACCATCTATATCAGTATCGTATACTTCAAATGGGGTACAGGGTTCATGTGAGACCACCATTCCACTCAAAAAGGGTACATCAGACCCCTGTTCTCGAAGTCTCAGTAGTCAGAAAGAGGAAACCAATAAATAATGAAAATTGGACAAAATCAGAACTTTTTTTTATTGCATTCAGACAGGCACAGTGTACCCCTATTATTAAGTTCACATTCCAGATTTGACATAAGACACCCTATTACTTTACGGGAATAATAGTGTCCCATGTGTTATGTCTGGAAAATGGATAATGAGAAAAGGGTGCAAAATGCCAGATTAAATGAGACCTTACTGTTCACAAACACAAAAACTAGAGGAAAATGGAATCTAATTATATGAGGTGCGAAGCAAGATATCCAGCTGTTACGGTGGTTCCTCTTATCACCACTTCATCAGAAGAGATTGTGCTGTCATTCCATTTCAAACAGCTCGCAATTTCGACTTTCAACTTTCTAATCTGTTGCTCTCCAATAGCTATCCTTTGTTTGCACAGATAGGACAATTGCTTCAATAAAGGAAACAATGTTCTACAGATGAAATTTGGCCTTTTGAATGATGCATCAATGAGATATGGAAAGTCACAGAATGTCATCCATATAATACCTACAAAGAACACGTTAATAAAACGGCGTAAGAAGAAAGACGAAGGCAACAAAGCGACAGGACGTGTGACTAATTTACAATCATCATATGAAAACATTCACATGAGCTTTTTAATACACAGCAGTTTCACCTTTACTCTTTCAGGAAGTGTGACAGATTGACCATGAACCCAAGTAACTATGTATGAAAGAAGCAAAGACTTACGGAGTTTGTCAAATAACATTTAAAACCAACAAATGCATAGCAGAATAAGAGAAAAGTTTACAATATTTTCATTAAAACAGACTCTAAAAGACCTCTCAATGTTCATGTTGAATATTTGGATAGAAGAACAGCCGTTGTTGATGTTGATTTTTAGGATAGAAGATGCTCTGCTGTTGATGTTGACTCCTTGGGTAAACTATCCGTATATGTTCATGTTGAAGATTTGGATAGAAGACCAACCATTGTTGATACTGACTTTTTTGATCAGAGATCCACTATTGTTGATGGATACTTGTTGAGTAGACTATCCCCACATATTAATGCTGGATAGAAGAACAACCATTGTTGTTGTTGACTTCTTGAGTAGACCATTCCTAAATGATAATGTTGAACATTTGGATAGAGAATTTACCATTGTTGATGTTGACTTGTTGAGTAGACTATCCCCAGAAGGATGTAGATAAAAAGCTTGAACAATGGGCAGAAACTAATAGAATGGTATTTAACAGGGTGAAATACAAGATTCTACATCTCGGCTAGAATACAAAAATTGCATCTATAGAATGGGAGGAATAGAACTAAGCAACAGCACATGTGAAAAAGACTTGGGTATATTAATAGATCACAGACTGCACATGAGTCAACAGTGTGATACAGAAACAAAAAAGGCAAACACAGTTCTAGGATGTATTTGTCATGATCCAGACGGGGTTTTGGTCTTGTCTCTCCTTTCCCGGTCTGGTCATGTCAGAGGTTACCTTTCACTGTCTCATTTCTGTGTCGGGTCTGCTATATCTCTGCGCTGCATCTTGCAGGCGGTGCCAATTACATTTCCTGCCTACGGCGCGTGTAGCTGGCTATGGTGAACTCCTGATTTGTCCTGCTGCGTTTAGCTGACCTTGCCTGTGTATGTGCACTCATCTCCTACCCGTCCAACTCTGTGTGTCTCTATGTGTTTGGATTCCATGGTACTCGACTCTGCTTTGGCTCTGACCTGATTTTGTCTATTCCTTCTGATTCCTCTGCTACTGACTGGCAATGGCCTTTTGGCGCTCATCTGACTCTGTGTTTGTGATTTCTCCTTTGTACTATGCAATTATCTGGTATCGACCCGGCTTTCTGACTATTCTGCTGCCACCTAGTGGTAGCCTCGCTGCAGTTCTGCTGGTCTGCTCTTAACAGAATTTCAGCTCACTCTCGACTCTGCTGCCATCTAGTGGAGTTTGCGTTACTCTGCATTTACCTGCAGTGCTGCAGCGTGAGAGTATTAAGAGAAGCATAGAGTCTAGATCGCGTGAAGTAATTATCCCCCTCTACTCCTTCTTGGTCAGGCCTCATCTGGAATACTGTGTCCAGTTCTGGGCACCACATTTTAAAAAAGACATCAACAAACTGGAGCAAGTTCACAGAAGAGCTAAAAGGATGGTGAGTGGACTGCAAAGTACGTCCTACGAGAAATGAATAAAGCATCTGGGAATGTTTAGCTTGCAAAAAAAAGGACTAAGAGGAGACATAAAAGCTGTCTACAAATATCTGAAGGGCTGTCACAGTGTAGATGGATCATCACTATTCTTATTTGCACATGGAAACATGAGAAGCAATGGAATGAAACTTAAAGAGAAAATACAGATTAGATATTAGAAAAAAGTTCTTGACAGTGAGGGTGATCAATGAGTGGAACAGGCTGCCACGAGAGGTGGTGAGTTCTCCTTCAATGGAAGTCTTCAAACAGAGGCTGGAAAGACATCTGTCTGAGATGGTTTAGTAAATCCTGCATTGAGCAGGGGGTTGGACACGACCCTTGAGGTCCATTCCAACTCTAATATTCTATGATTCTATGATTCAAATATTTATGCTGAACATTTGGATAGATGACCAACCATTGTTTATGTTCACTTTTTGAATGGACTATTCCCATATGATGATGTTGAAGAGAATTTACCATTGTTGATGTTGACTTGTTGAGTAGACTATCCCAAAATATTGATGTTGAAAATTTGGATAGGAGACAAACAATTTTTGATGTTACCGTAATTCTTTGAAAAGAAAATCCATCATTGTTGATGTTGACTCTTTGGATAGTCGATCCATTCAAAATGAGTGAATCCTTAAAATTCAAATTCATCAGCTTTATTGAATTTGACCAAAAATTCAATTTGCAGCTAATCAATTAGCCACAAGTTGCAAATACTAAAAAGACTCCAATTTTTTGGGAAGATGTGTGTAACACTACTGAGGTCTCTTAGGACTGTATTGAATCCCTTTCAAGCTATTTAACAGAAAATCAACCTTGGGAAAGTCAAAGTGGCTTCAACATATATAGCTATAAGTAAACTGATGGTAACTGTTCTTCACTTATAGATTCACCTCAGATTGGCTGCTGCAGCAAAGCACCCCCACACCATCACACCACCTCCTCCATGCTTCACGGTGGGAACTAGGCATGTAAAGTCCATCCGTTCACCTTTTCTGCGTGCAAAGCAGTAATCAAAGCAAAAGGTGGCTACTTTGAAGAACCTAGAATATAAGACATATTTTTAGTTGTTTCGCACTTTTTTGTTAAGTATATAATTCCACATGTGATAATTCATAGTTTTGATGCCTTCAGTGTGAATGTACAATTTTCATAGTCATGAAAATACAGAAACATCTTTGAATGAGGTGTGTCCAAACTTTTGGTCTGTACTGTATATATTTTGAACTGTATATTGAAAGCAAGACAATCTATTCTTACCAAAATTGCAAAGCCCTAAACTAGGGCATTTAGGTTCTGCCTGCAACTAGAACCACCTAGTACCACCTGAAATGCACAAGAATACCCATATTTACAGGACTTTATGCAACATCTAGCCCCTCTGTGCAACACAGACTTGGGCAAGAGACTGTGGGCCATTCCATGGTCAGGGATCTTACACTATGCATTGTAAGATATGTGGATAAATAGGAAATCCATAGAAGCCATGAGAACTTATCGAAGCACAGGGCAACATCCATATACTAAGTAGCTGGTGCAAGCCAGAGAGTTTCGGGAAGGTGCAAGAGGCTGCGGTAGAAAGTTACCTCTTACAGACCCATGTGGCACTGCAGGCTGGGCAAACGTAGATGGTAACTTTGTATATGTCACGAGTGTGTCAGACAGGTGCACTGCATCTAGCTGCAGAAGGTCTCAGTGTTTGGCTTTGCAGACTCCTTCCTAGTCCTTCTGACATTAGGACCCAGTGGCAACCTCCCCCGGCTCTAGTTGACACACCTAGACCGGAGTGCATATAACTCCCAGCTTGCTGCTTGAAGTTGCGGTTGATATTTCTATTTCCATTTCCCTGTTGAGTCTTGGAGCTATTGCAGTCAGCTATCTCCATTCTTGTTGTTGGTGGAGGAAGTCTGTTTTTCTCTCTGAGCCTACTCAAGCTAAGTGTTCCCCTTGTTTGTGTATCCCACCTGTCTTTAGTGGTAGTGGTGATTGACTAAAGCTCATCCTGTCCTCCCCTATGCACGCCTTATCGCCAGGGTCAGGCAGGGATTAGGTATCCTGCTTGGCGATAGGTGTGGAACCTATGTAGGGATGATAGGGCAGACAGGGTGACTTAGATCTGCCTAGGGGTCTCCATTCCCCTCCATCCTAGTGTTTTTTTTTTCCTTTCCCTTATCCCTTCGTGTTGCACTTAGCCTTTCCTACACTGTGCGTGACAGTATGTAACACCACTCTGGTGGACTTGGTTGGTATATTTAGTTGATCCTGGTCCCGGTAAAAGACAACTCCAAATCTGTCACCTTTCTTTGGTTATATTGTCAGCTCTGATCACTATTGCATGTGTTAACTCTTTGGCAAATTTTTAAACTTCTACCTCCAACAGAGGTGAGTGTTGGGATGCAGCTGCTGTTCAGTGTTAGTTTGCCTTTTTGCTGACCCCTCTTTTTTTTGCATCGGTAACATACATACAGAAAAATTGTACGGTGAGATGTTCCGGAAAAAGAATCCCTTTTAATTACATCCAGCAAATTTTTCACAATGCAAATTTCCCTTTGAATATATTTTCATACTGCAAGTGACATTTCCAAATGTAAATGAAGCCATAAAGATATTCTGCAGAGAATTCCGCATTCACTCAGTGTCACTTTTACAGAACGGCAAAAATTCTCGGCTTAATGGTTTACGGTGTAAGAAACAAAATGAATCACTCGTGAGGGAATCTGCAAATTTAAAGCAGATTATCGGAGAAATTCCAAATCCTATCAGCACTTTTTTTTTTGCCTTTGTAACCTACGGTGTTTAGGATGCATCATTTATAAGGATAAGTACTGGATGTCCTCATTAGCTGGAACCAGTGTCTGTACCTTGATTCAGAGGCGGCTTAACTACAGTAAAAATACTAATCCTATCATGCGAAACAGTCTACAAGTCACCGTGCCGGTAATAAGGTGGAAGTCAAAGGGGACTGCGCTCTGTGCAAAGTGTTTATTCATGAGCTTGGAAATGACTCGAGAACTAAGAGGTCCAAGACATAAAGTGAATTCTCCTAATCTTCTGCATCGTTTTACAATGTGTTATCACAGAAGAAACCTCAAGTCTGGGATTCTTTACAAATGATGACCAAAATAGGCAAAATTTAAGGGGGTGATCAGCAGGGCCGGCTTCAGGTTTTAATGGGCCCCAGGCGAAACAGTCTGAATGGGCCCCTTTAACACACATCACGATTCATAATACACAGACAAGAAATATAGGTATAGCACAATGCCAAAGATTTCACTGACTTCACTCATCACATGAGTGATATCTATTGTAAACTCTACAATAGCTCAAACACCGGCGAATCCTTGCAGTGCAGTGTAACTGCAGACTTATTATTTTAGACAGGACAGTTTAGTCCTCTATAGAGTATTATGGGCACCACATAGTCCACCAAATAGAATTATGAGCACCGCATAGTCCTTCAAGCAGAATATGGGCACCACATAGTCCTCCATACAGTATAATGCCCCCATATATTGCTCCATACAGCAAAATGGCCCAATATATTGCTCCACACAGTATAATGGCCCCATATAATGCTCCGTACAGAATAATGAGCCCCATATAATGTTTCACACAGTATAATGGCCCCCTATATTGCTCCATACAGACTATTTGGCCCCATATATTGCTCGATACAGTATAATTGGACCCATATATTACTCCATACAGTATAATGGCCCCACACAGTGCTCTGTACAGTCTAGTGGACCAATATATTGCATTATGCAGAAAATGGGTCCCATATATTGCTCCATAGAGTATAACAGGCCCCACATATTGCTCCATACAGCATAATCGGCCCATTATATTACTCCATGCAGAATAACAGCCCCATATATTGCTCCATACAGTATAGTGTGACCCAAATAATGCTCTATACAGTATATAATGGCCCAATATATTGATCCATACAGTCTAATGGGCTCGATATAATGTGACATACAGTATAATGGCCCCAAATATTGCTCCATTCAGTATAATGACCCCCCATATAAGGTTACATACAGTATAATTGGCCCCATATATTGCTCCATACAGTATAATGGGCCCCATAATAATGTTTCATACAGAATAATGGCACATATATTGCTCCATACAGTATATAATGGCCCTCATACAATGCTCCATACAGTATAATTGGCCCCATATACTGCTCTATACAGTATAATGGTTCCCATATAATGCTCCATACAGTAGAATGGGCTCCATATATTGCTTCATACTGTAAAATGGGCCCCGTATAATGCTCCATACAATATAATGGCCTCATATATTGATTCATACAGTATTATGGGCACCATATAATGCTCCATACAGTATATAATGGCCCCATATAATGCTCCATACAGTATATAATGGCCCCATATAATGCTCCATACAGTAAAATGGGCAGAGTCATAAGTGAGAAGAAAAAAAATGAATGTGATAGTTGTTACAAAGAAGAAGGGAGTAGGGTGAAGCACAGAGTATTTCAGAAGTGAAGCATGCTCATCTTAAAGATGGCAGTGACTGGTGAGGACAGGGCTGCAGATGACAAGGACTTGATATGAAAAAGGGGAGAAGAGACAACTAGAAGGAGATATTGTTCTTTCAGCAGCACAAAGTATTTTGAGGAGTGTGCTGATCTTGCAGGAGGCAGTCACCTGTCTATCAATGTCATGGTGTTGGTGACGAGAGGGATGCGTGTGAGAGAGGAAATGCTACAAAGTAGGCAAAAATGCATTACCTAGAGACCAATCAGAATGAGGAAATGAAGATGGCAGCAAGAGAGGGGTGTACTGATTTTGTGGGAGGCAATGACCTGTTTAAGCATGCGATAATGTCACTGAGGCCAGGGCTGGTTAGGGCAGGGGCAGTGCTATGGAGTAGGCAGAAATGTAGAACCTTGAGGTCCATCATATTGAGGAAATGAAGATGGCAGCAGGAGAGGGGTGTACTGATTTTGTGGGAGGCAATGACCTGTTCCATCATGCAATAATGTTAGTGAGGTCAGAGCTGCATGGGGCTTGGTCAGTGTTATGGATTAGGCAGAAATTCAGAACTTTGAGACCCATCTGAGCTATGGAATGATGATCACAGCAGGAGAAGAATGTGTTGATCTTGCAGCTGGTAGTGACCTGTCCAATTAGAAAGATGTTAATGAGGCCTGCCTTGCACGTGAAAGAGCCAAAGAAGGCAGGAAAAGAGGTGAGTATAGAAGAAAGTAGTGTCCTCCCTGCAGCACAGAGTATTTCAGGTTATGATTTTGTGGGCTGAAGAGAGAAATGAAGGCAAATAGGAGGAGATCTCAGACAGTACAGCGTACATTTCTGCAGAATTGTCCTTATTATACATTATATGTGTTTGTCCTCGGATTATATCTTCGCTGGTTTACCACAAATGCAAATTTTTGCAGAAGACAGATGGAAGTATTGGCCTTTACTTGTATTATATTTTCCCTTTGTGGATTTGTGATTTGTTACTGTTCATCAATCGCTTTATTGCGTATTAAACTTTATTTTTCCAGATGGTATAACAAACATGTCAATTATCACCAGTATTGGGTGTAATAACTGACGCTGGATAATCCCGGACCGGAATATGAGGACAATTAGAAAAATGACATTCCCGAGATTTAAAGCCCATCTGACGCAGTCGTAACTTGTAGTATTATAAAAATTACAATGCAAAATGAGAATTGAGAACGGAAACTTGGGGGTGTAAAATCTGCAAACAGGAGAAAAGATTTCATGGGAAATAAGTGTCACGCCGCATGAAATCGCGGCAACAGGTCGCTGATACAAAAATATCAGATTGGAATCACCAAGTCATTTCCTTATCTAGGACACAGATGAAGCAGAGTGGAGTGTGTTGATAGACTCTGAACCTACCGAGGGCATGTTTGGGCACAGGAGGCAGATATAAATGACTTTTATCATTACTGGTGACAAAAGACACAGAACACGTTCTTATGATGGCAGCGATGAGCTTATCATTAAAGCTTTTTAACAGTTTAAGTTCTCACTTTGCAAACAACTTTGCTACATCTAATCTTCCTTATGTAATTCCCCAACAACATTGTATCACAATAAATCTACTCGTAATACCATAACCGACCACATGGTGTGCTGTTGGTTTGAAACAGGGAAAATCTATTCAAAAGCCTTTATGAAAGAGAAACTAAATTTATTTCTCTATTTAATTATTAGACAGCCTTTACAAAGTTATAAATCATTATAATATATTGTATTATCTCCTTTTGTCCCATTTTCTCCCAAAAACAATGTCAGGATTCTGTTGTCCTTCTTCGGAATAACCACTAGTGGCTGCTGTTGTTCACGTTGATAATTGTGCTGCATTTCCCCTCCTTACCACAGGAGGCTGCTTCTGTGTTCTGCAATAACCCTTTTCCAAGATGGCAGATATTGAAGCTGTTTAGTCTTACTTAAAACCACATGGAACACTCACTCATTACTGGAATGTTGTGTCTAGCTGTGAGTCTAATTCCCGAGATCTGTCTTATCTAGACTCTCCATGTTGTTCATATAACTGCTATTGCTAACTCCGAGGACGTCTACTACCGCTTGCTGCTCCCCGCTTGTGCTCCTCCAGCCATTGGATTCCAGCCTTGCTCCACCAGTATCAAAACACATAATACTGAAAGTGCTGGTTTAGCTGCCTTGTCCTTGCTCTTTTAGATGCTGCTTTGAACTGCTGTTCTAGCAAATATCCATACTCAAAGACTATTTATGAAGACTCTCTCTGTTTGATCATGACTGGAACAGAGAAGCTCCTGAAAATTGAATTTGAGTACATTTATTCAAATTAAGCCGATTGCCATAAGAGGAGAGTTAAAAAAACCCTTTTTACTCATTTTTCTATCATTTTCTCATCTCTGTTTTGGAACTATGAATTATGGTAGCCTCATCTATTAGCCATAGGCAAGAATGGCTAAAAAAAAAGTGCATCTCACCCTCTGAAAGACCCAACAGGTCTGTGCATTATACAAACAGCTGACACATTTTGCCAGACACAATGTAATGCCACATTTCCCCTGCAGAGGCGCTGTAGGAACATGAAAATACTTTTTTCCTAAGATATGCTATAATCAGGGGTCTAAATAAAATAAAAGCTGGAATGACAATAAGAGTAATATGGTCTGATCTGGTTTGCAAGGGAAAAGGTAAAAAAGGATTTGCTCACCTGGTGGGGTTGTGACAGTCACAACCCATTAGTTGGCTTGTTTGAAGAGGCTGCTGCAGATCCACCAAAATGATGGGGTGCTTTCATTGTGGTTTGTCCTGATGAAGAGGTGACAAATAAAAACCGCATCCAGATGGTATATGGTCTGTCATCGTATATTGTATTTTCGGCAGCGTGGACTTACATCCACTTTATGTCCATATTTGTACCTAATCAGGGGTCTAATCTCTGGGACCTCCATTTTCATAATTTCTGTATAAATGACCAACATTAATGGTTCAACACTGTGCCTCCCTTTAATATCCCCTGAACACTGCCACCAAGTAATGACACAATTTTTTTGACTAAATTATGGTTACTTGCAGTACCAATCTTGACCACCTGTTGTGCTATTACACAATAAAATGTAGTTCCATAATAGTATCACAGCACCACCCAGTGGTTGGAGTATTTAGAGCAATAATTAATATAATCACTAAAATATGCTACAATTGGGGGTCTAATCTCTCCCCCATTTATCATAAATTTTGTATAAAGGGGCTGCAGTGATTGTTTAACACTGTGACTAACTTTAGTGTACACTGAACAGTGCCATTCCTGACCATCCATCTGTGCAAGGAACTGCAACTAGACTCAATTACTTGAATGAATCTGTGTTGCAGTTCCCCTGTACATCAGATGGTAGCAATAAGCAGTGAAGTCCCTTCACTCTCAAGATCATTAAAGGGATCACCTCCACTGATCACTCTGATGTATCATCACTATTTAAAATGCTCTTTTGTTGTGAATAATCTGGAGGCGGCTTCTGAGCTGGAGCTCCCTCCGGTAGTTGCTGAGGGTAGTGAACTAATTGCCGAATGGCCTTCAGCTGGCTCTGAATGGTCTGATATAAGTGACCTGAACTTCCTTCAGCCTTGCCGGTAATCAATTGTTCTTCCTGGACTTGGAGCTCAGCTTGCATTCCTGCTCTCATTCAGATAAGTGATTTGCTGTTTTTTTTCCTCTGGTTGGATTTCCTTTGCTGGTTTGCTGCTTGCAGCGGACTTCAGCCTGGTCCCCTTTTGGGGCCTGGTGCTGCATTTGTGCTCATTTTGTATTTGCACTTTTGCTCTGTTCCTTTGTCACTTTTTATTTGTTGAATCGCTGTGTGTTACACCAGAGATCTGATTTAGGTGGTAGAGATCGTGTGATCTCAGGTTTTTTGTTAATCAGAAGTGTTGGTATTTTTGTCAGGGATTTTTGGGTTGCAGTCAGAATTCTTTCCTATACTTTTCTATCTAGACAGTATTGGGCCCCAGCGTTTGCTCATTCTATTTTCTGTCTGTGTCCGTATTTTCTTCTTGTCTAACCGCCATTACATGTTTGGGGGCTTCCTATTTCTTTGGGGGGTTCTGTTCCAGGGCAGATATCTTTCATCTTTCTGCCTTTAGGTGTAGTTATCTCTCCGGCTGTGACGAGGAGTCTAGGATCACCGATATGTATGCTCCACGGCTACTTCTAGTGTGGCGGTTAGTTCAGGGTACTGCAATCCAATAGTTTCCAGCCTCTCTGGTGTATTACTACTTTTGCTATTTTTGCAATTTCTCCTCAGCTACCGAAACATAACACTCTTTACTGCCTTTCTCCCCTCCAGATTAAAGCTGGTTACTGTATGTAATGACACAATTTAATTAAATTATGCTTTACTTGCAATACCATTCTTGATCACAAGTTGTGCTATTACGCAATAACATGCCATTCTATAATTGTATTACAGCACCACCCAGTGGTTGGAGTATTTAATACAGTAATTAATATTTTCTCTAAGAAATGCTATAATTGGGGGGGTCTAATCTGTGAGACCTCCATTTCTCATAAATTCAGTATAAAGGGGCTGCAGTGATGGTTTAAGTCTATGCCTCCCTTTAGTACCCCATGAATAGTGCAACTCCAAACCACCCAACTGTGCAGGGAACTGCAGACTGACTCCCTTACTTGAATAGATCAGTGTTGCAGCTCCCCTGCGCATCAGATGACGGCAATAAATGGTGAAATCTTCACTCTCAGTATTGCTATAGGGGCACCCCCATTGACCATAGTAATGTGTCATTTGATATGATGCCCTTTCTCCCCAACAGATCAAAGCTAGCGCCTGTACGAACTCTCCAAGAAATGAAAACATTTTTTTTTAACTACGTTATGGTTTGCTTGTAATACCATTAATGACCACAAGTTGTGCTATTACACAATAATTAGTTTAATTACAGCACCACCCAGTGGTTGGAGGATTTAGTGAAATAATTAATATTTTCTATAACATTGTAATATTTTTCTAATGCGTTCTAGATTATCAATAACTCAGTGATACATTCTGAATCTACGTACTTGCCTCATATTATTTACCTCTAAAATTTAGCTAAATTTAATCATCTAAATGTTGAGATTTGCACCTGAGCATATATCAGCACGGTGGGGGAGCCATTACTTTAGAGTCCTGTCCTCTTATCTAATTACTGACATTAATTGGTTTCTTCTACCAATTATTAGTACGAAAATATCTAACAAATATGTCTCCGAGAGGAGCTTTGTACATGTACCGTGGTCTCTGGCCGGAGAAACTTTTCCTCGCATCTCCATTTATAATGATGTATCCAGGTCACAGTAATGAACTGGGAACTAATATCATGTTCCATGGAATCCATAGCTGTAATAATGATTTAATATAGTTATACAGTACTTTACACAAGTGCCTCCCTAATCCCTACATGTCTAATTCCAGCCTGAACCCTGGAAACTATATGGAACCAGCTAATGAGCACATTCATTAAAATGAAAAAAAAACAAAAGACAACCTATGAGAAGATAATGCTCTGTGATTTATGTCATAGGTGCGAGAAATCATTACGGTAAGTGAAACCGCTATTATAACGTGCGTTATTTATAGGAGCAAATATGGGTTCAATATTTATCAAGTGCGCTTAAACTACTGCAAAATTTCATCGTCGACTGTTCTACATAGAGTAGCTTGTGGTGTACAGCAATGCAATGACCGGTAGAGCAATTTTGGAGGAGGTGTGCCACCGTATGTCGCTGCTCCATTTTGAACAGCTGACATGTGCCTCTAACAGCCCCGGGTGGAATTGCGATCCACCCGCGGCTGTTCAGCTGTTAAATGCCGCTGTCAATCTCTGACAGCGGCATTTAACTCGCGCTTCCAGGAAGCATGCTGGAAATACAGCCCATCAGTGACCCCGTCACATAATTGCGGGTCACCGATGGGTTGGCATGACAACCAGATGTCTCCAGCAGACCTCTATGGTTGTCATAGCCGGATTACTATGAGTGCCACCCAGTGGTCGGCGCTCATAGCAAGTGAGCATTTCTGCTGCACACAGGTGTTCTGATCATCACCTGTATGTAGCAGAGGCGATCTGATCCCATGGAGATTATTGAAGCATGCAAAAAGTTTAAAAAAAAAAAGTTTTTAAAAATATAAATGTTCAAATCATCCCCCTTTCAACCCATTCAAAATAAAACAATAAAAAAAAATCAAACATGCACATATTTGGTATCAGACTCACCCTATCAAGCTATAAAAATAATTTATCCTATCGGTAAATGGCGTAGCGAAAAAAGGTTAAAATGCCAGAATTACGTTTTTTTGGCTACACACCATTGCATTAAAGTGATCAAAATATTGTACCCATACCAATATGGTATTATTAAAAATGTCAGCTCGGCACGCAAAAAATAAGCCCTCACCCAGGGAGATGTTACGAGTATCGGAAAATGACGCAATTTTTTATTTTTTTTTAACAAACTTTGGATTTTTTTTCACCACTTAAATGAAAAAGAACCTAGACATGTTTGGTGTCTATGAACTCGTAATGACCTGGAGAATCATAACAGCTGGTCAGTTTTTTAGCATTTTGTGAATCTAATAAAAAGGCAAAACAAAAAACTGTTGTGTATTTGCACTTTTTTTGCAATTTCACTGCATTTGGAATTTTTTTCCCATTTTCGAGTACATGACATGGTTAAAACCAATAGTATTTTTCAACAGGTACAACTCGTTCTGCAAAAAACAAGCCCTCAAACGGCCATATTGACGGAAAAATAAAAAAGTTATGTCTCTGGGAAGAAGGGGAGTGAAAACAGAAACGCAAAAACGAAATAGGGCTCCGTCATAAAGGGATGTCATTGTGGTAGATAAGACATAGAAATAATAATCTAATATATACTTACCTTGTAATGTCTTCACATCATGTTCCGTCCAATTGTGTCCAGATCCCATAATTCCAAGTGGCGGAAGTTCACTGACCGTCATATTGGGACACCCAAGTGATGTGTGTCTCAATATGGAAACTGCTGGTGGTACCAGCCTCTTGCACGGTATCACCAGCGGAACACACACACACACAGACACACACTGTATATGCTGTACGCACCATACACACACTGCATACGCCGTACGCACCACAGACACACTGTATATGCTGTATGCACCACACACACTGTATACGCTGTATGCACCACACACACACACACTGTACACCGTATGCACCACACACACACACACTGTATACGCCGTACACACCACACACAGACACATTATATATGCCGTATGCACCACACACATACTGTATACGCCGTACGCACCACACACACACATTTTCCAGAAAACTGATGCAACATGAGAGAAGTCCTGGATATGGGAATGGGAGATTTGGATAATAGAGGATGTAAGCCCTTAGGTAATGATAGGTGAACCTCTGGATGTTCGGGTCCAGTGGGTTCGGCTGAACAGTTAAAAAAGTTTTGTTTGGGTACCAGAACAGTACCAAAACCTGGACCCCATTCAAATAAATGGGGGGCCCAAGCATCCGTTGTTTGCCTGCATGACAGCATGACAAATAATGCCTCTGATTGGCGGTAAGATCATTACCGCCGGTTAAAGAGCCGTGGTTCCCACGCTGTCAGATGACAGCATGAGCCAGCAGCTGTGACTGTTGGTAAAAAGTTTACCTTCGGTCTCACAGGTGTTGGCTGATGAGAGAGCACTGCTCTCCTCAGCCTATGAGTGCTGCCGCTAATAACAGTGAGAGCCGGTGGCGGTTGATGGGAGTATTCATCAGCCGCTGCCTGCGCTATAAGTACATTTGTCAAAAAATTATGTGGGTCTTTCTATTTTTGATAAACAGCATTGCAAAACTGACAACTGTGGGCTGTAAAACCTCAGATGTCAGCTTTATCATGCCTGGTTATCAAGAATAGAGGGATCCATATGACTTTTTTAAAATTATTTAAATAAATAAAAAACGGTGAGGGGTCCTTCCCATTTTTGACAACTAGCCAAGCTAAAGCAGACAGCTGAGAGGTGGTTGTTGTGAATTGGTTTGGGATGAGTTCTGAGCAGAGGCTCCCTCTGGTGGTTACAAGCGGTACTAATGAGGATTGTGAAGACTGGGAATCAGGTGCCACGGATTGGTCTTATATAAGGGAGTCATTTCCCCATCAGGGTTGCCGGTGATCAATTGTTCTGGTCTGAATCCTTCTTTCCAGTTTCCCTTGTAGCCTGCTGTGTCGTGTCTGCATCTCCTGCTTTCAGATAAGACATTTTCTTATTTTGTGTTTTTGCTATATTTTTGTATTTTGTCCTGCTTTTCTGTGGGGACCTTCTGGTCCCTTCTGGGGGCTTTTGCCCTCTCAGTTTTGTACAGCCACTGATGTAAGTTCTTTTGCTTTTTCCAGTTTTTTCAGTGGCTGCTGTTTTCCTTTTGCTTCACCAGAGAGCTAATTTAGGTGGCAGAGGTCGTGTGATCTCAGGTGTTTTTGAAATTAGTATTGTTGGTGTGTTTTCAGGGTTTTTAGAGATTGCAGTAAGTACCCTTCCTATCCTTTTCTATTTAGATAGTTTGGGCCCCAGCATTTGCTCATACTATTTTCTTACTGTGTTTGTGTTTCCTCTTGTCTAACCGCCATTACATGTTTGGGGGCTTCCTATAGTCTTTGGGGTTCTGCTCCGGGGCAGATAGCTTTCCTATTTCTATCTGTAGGTGTAGTTAGTTTCTCAGGCTGTGACGAGGCGTCTAGGACCATCGTAGGAACGCTCCACGGCTGCCTCTAGTTGCGGTGGTTAGTCAGGGTACTGCAATCTCATAGTTTCCAACTTCTCTGGTGTATTGCCTTTTTTCCTGCACTCCTCAGTTACCGAAACATAACAGGTGGTATTCTCAGGCTAGTAAAGGGCCATGGATATTGGCCCCCTCCAACCTAAAAATAGCAGCCCACAGCTGCCCCAGAAAAGGTGCATGTATTAGATGCACCAATTCTGGTGATTTCCCCGGGCTGTTCCCACTTACCCTGTAGCGGTGATAAGTGGGATTCATATATGTAGGGTTGATGTCACCTTTGTATTTTCAGGTGACATCAAGCCCACTGGTTAGTAATGGAGATGCATCTGAAGGACACCTCTTTATTACCAACCCCCATTGTTATATTGCAAATAAACACACAGCCAAAATAAAATCATTTATTTGAAATAAAAATACACACCGTTTTGCAAATTTATTTAAAAATAACAAACATTGTGATACTCATCTAACACCCATTCCAATGAGACCCTGGTCTCCTGAAATAAAAAACAAATATAAAAAACAACAAAATACCTCACCAGTCCAATATACTATCCCACGCTGTAATCCATGTTTCTTATATGTGGTTTTCAACCTGGACAGACCCAAAAAGCTACCGTACAGGCTGAAAACCACAGGAGAATGGGCTTCAGCAGGCACAGCATCAATGACTAGCAGTGACGTCATTGAGGTTACTGCAGGTCACTGAGGCTGTTTTCCCAGCTCACTTCAGTCTGAGCTGGGCTGATGAACTGCAGTGACTAGGGATGAGCGAGTAGTGAAATGCTCGGACTCGCTGTACTCGTTACGAGTAGCTCCTAATACTCGGGTATTCGTAATGAGGAGCGAGTCCAATGTAAGTCTATGGGAAATGCGAGTAATGGGCAGAGAATGTGTGTGGGTGGAGAATGCGTGCGGGGGTCTGTGGGGCAGTGTGTGTGCGCGGGGCTGTGCCAGGCTCTGCTGACTCGGGCTCTGCTGGGCCTGTGCCGGGCTCTGCCGGTGCTGTGCGGGGTTCTGCCGGGCTCGGGCTCTGCTGGCTGTGCAGGCATCGTCCGATGGGACTACTTGTCCCATCCAGCTATACCTAATACAGTGACAGCATTAGCGGATGATGGGACTGTAGTATTACCATCATCCGGCTAATGTGGTGAATGTTAAAAAAAAAAAAAAAAAAGACATACAGAGCATACAACATAATACAGTACATACACATAACATACAATGCATAACATAGAGTACATACTCACCGCACACACCTAATTCCCCAAAGCCCTCGTCTCCTGCAAATAATATTAAAATAATAAACCAAACTATACTCACCTTTCCGATGCAGTCCCTCATTAAAAACGAGTGTCCCACGACGGACACAGCAGAGCCCGGCACAGCCCCACACACACACACACACACCTTCACAGACCCCTGCACACATTCTCCGCACACACATAGTCATAGACTATGACTCATAGGCTATGACTATGACGCTGCGCGGCCAGCGAATCACAGTAATGCCACAACAAAGAAGGCCGCGGCTTTACTGTGATTGGCTAACACAAGCCGGGCAGGAGATCTGAATATAGCGAGGCGAGTAGTGAAATTTACTCTCTAGGATTCGAGTACCGCGAGTACCGCATTAATCGCCGAGTACCGAATCCTAACGAGTATACTCGCTCATCCCTAGCAGTGACCTCAGTGACATCACTGCTATCACCATGAGAAAAAGAATCATGATGTAGTGCTGAGCTCTGCGAGTTCACCACAGTTCAACTTGAGAAATTTCTCACGCTCCTGCTCTCGCTGTTATTAGCAACAGCAGGTGTAAGCTGATGGAAGTAGTAGTCACAACAGCCAACACCTCTGTAACCGGAGGTAAACTTTTTACTGCGGGTCACAGTTGCTGGCGCTCTGACCAGCGGTAATAATCATGCAGATGACAACGAGGGAAACACCCAATATTCGGGATGCCGAACCCGAGCAGTAACATGGATTTCCTGGAGAGGTTTGTGTTCGGGGTCCATTCCGGAACAGTAAGTGTTTGTTACGGTACCTGAACTTTACTGTTCAAGTTCGCCCAACACTAGTCTTAGGTCTCGAGTGGAACAAAGAGGACAGGTAGGATGGTAGATGGAGAAGAAGAAGATGTAGGGTGTTGCAGAACTGTGGAGAACTTTGTATGTAAGAGTAATACGTTTATATTGGACTCTGTAGTGGATTGGCAACCAGTGAAATGACTGGAACAGGGTGGAGGCATCACTGTAGGGGTTGGATAGAAATATGACCCTGGCTGCTGCTTTCATTGCAGAATGGAGAGGAGAGTGTGTAGTAAGAGTGAGACCAATTAGAGGAGAGTTGCAATAGTCCCAAGCATGAATAAATAAGAGCAATAGTAAAAGTTTTAGCAGAGTCAAAAGTAAGAAAAGGTTGAATTCTAGAGATGGTTTTGAGTTTTTTTCCACTATTGATCCTGATTTCTAAATACAGAATTTTAATGTAGCAACTAGCAAGTGCTCTGAAACACCACAATTTCCCCAAGATACAGTCTGATCACATGAAGCACATGGTCCGCAATATGATGTTGTCTTATATAGGAATTCTTGGTATTCTTTTATGGCCAGAAGTCATAGCTGACATTAAATGCATTAGCAGTAGGGTTGAGCGATACTTTCCGATACCCAAAAGTATC
>VIAB01012753.1:44565-55899 GCA_009801035.1 Oophaga pumilio
TATTTTTAGATATCGAGCAGTATCGCTCAACACTAGTAATGACATGATTTATGCCCTTAGGAAAACAATTTACCAAGAGCCACATATCTAAAACGTGATTGAATAAAATATTGTATAGATCAGTTAATGCTCATGTAATAAAAAAAAAAGGGAATTTAGTGATTTATTGGAATGCGTACAATTCGATTTCATTATTTAGACCCTTAGGGGCCATACTGTCCAGTATGAAAATCCATCTGGATTCAACTCTGGACATTTTTTTCACCAAATCACCTCTCTTTAAACTAGGGTGAACAGTTTCGATGCCACAAAAAGTGGTCCCCTGACAGGACCGATTGTGGACATCTAGAAAGTGCCGTGACAAGGGATGACCCTTGTAGCTTTTATTGATCTTGACTAAATGCTCTTTGATTCTGTCTGTAAGTCACCTTTTTGTTCTGCCCACATAAATTTTATTGCAGGGGCATTTTAGTAGTTAAATAACCCCTGTAGAATGACACGAAATAGCAGTATTTATGTTGTATATTTTGGTTTGGTTAGAGTCCGAAAAAGTGGTTTGTAATACTTTCCTTATAGAAGTACGTGAGCAGCAGAAACATTTACCGCATGGTATAAACCCCTTTTTGGCATTTAGAAAATGGTCGGTTGTTGGTGTTTGTGTGGATAACACAGGTTTAGTGGTAGGAGCTAGTATGCAGCCTAAGGCCTCTTTCACACATCAGTTTTTTGCCGTCAGGCGCGATCCGGCAAATTTAAAAAAAAACGGATCCTTTTTTTTACCCGCGGATCTGTTTTTCTCATTGACATGCATTAGCGCCGGATCGCACCGCATGTCATTGCGTTTAGTCCCTTTTCTGCCGGATCCGTCATAGATTTCAATTCCGGCGGCCGGACAGGACGCATCATGTAAAGTTTTTTTTTCTGCCTGAAACAACGGACAGTGTCTGAAGCGGCACGTCAAGCTTGGACACACAATACAAGTCTATGGGTGCCGGATCAGGCATAGGACTGATCCGGCCACCAGACTCCGTTTTCTTCATCTACGCCTGCCTGGAAGCCGAACCAAGGTCTCTCTCTCTCTCTCTCCCCTCCGTGCCAGACATGCGTACAATACATTTTCAGGGTTCAAAACTTCACGACGGATCCGGCTAAAAACCGCATCCGGCACGTCAGTTTTTTACAATCTACGCTGGATTCGTCTTTTTCGCAATTGGACGGATTGTGCCTGATTACAAAAAACTGATGTGTGAAAGAGGCCTTGGGAGCTTACCTGTATACAAATTTCAGGCGAGGAGGTAATAAGTCACCCACATGTTTATCTCTCTGGAGTAATGGCCAGTATTTCCTAATAATTTTATTGAATTTGGCACACCCTGAGTGGTATTGAGTTATGAAGAGTAACGTAAAGATTTGCTGGTGCAGATTTGGCGGAGTATTAGTGGAGATAGTTTTATGTACCAGATTACTTCTAGAAGTACTTTTGATAGCATGCCGTGTTTTTTCTAACGATAAAACCGAGTAACCTTTCTCCACTAGCTGATTGGTGAGATGTTTGGACTCATTGTCATAGTCCTCAATTCTTGTGCAGTTACGTCTTATTTGGGTGTACTGGCCTTTGGGTACATTCATAAGTCAAACTGGTAGATGGCAACTGTTCAGATGTATAAAACTGTTAGAGTCTACATCCTTTCTGTAGCATTTAGTTAACAGATCATTATTCTCAATAAAAAATTTTAGATCTAGAAAAGTTATGCTGTTCTTGCTAATAGTTGGTGTAAATTCTAGGCCGAAGCAATTGTTATTTAGGCCTGAGAGGAAAGATGTAAAAAGAGTTCATCCATATCTTCAGTCTGACCAGGTGGCCTATAGTAAACACCTGTAACAGTGTCCTTTCTGTTCTTTTCTCCTTGAATTCATACCTAAATAGTTTCTACAGAGCTACCAGTGTTATGTTCTGCTACAAGCACTAAGGAAAGAAAGGGATATCTGTCCCTACAATACAACTAAGCTCAATCCCTACGATGTAACGGGGAACCTGATCCTGCGATCAGACCCGCTAAAGTCCTCAGCTAGTCTGAACGAAGACCTATAGATGCGCGGAAGGGATCCCTACAAGCACTAGGGACTGGGAGAAAAGATGGACACCTCCTAAGAGAAGTTGTAGCAGTAAAAAGAAAAACAAAACAACATAGAACATAGAGGTCTGAAGACCAAGCAAAACTATTTGAGTAAGGTAACAAAGCACCCGGCTAGCTTAAGAGTAGAAATGACAATGAAGTCCAGCAAAGCCAGAAGGGCGGAGCAGGACTAAATAGGCCACAAAGGTCATGTGACCAGCAAGATAGAAAAAACCTAACAGGAGAGTTCTAACAACCAGTCTCTGAAGTTTAGATCTCTGTGGAGATATACATTTTCCTAACATACAATACAACACCTCTTCCCTTCTTGTTAAGCCCATTTCTAATAAATTCATTGTAGCCTTAAAGGTTTGTATTTCAAGCATGTGTATTATCCAACCAAGTTTCAGTGATGCCTATGACATCATATCTTTCTTTCTGTGTTAGCAGCTCCAATTATCCTTGTTTGTTTCCCATGCTCCTTTCATTTGTATAGACTCATTTTAGTTTGTAGACCAGCACTTCCAGCTACTTCACTTTTTGGCCTAGGTCTTCAAAGTTTCGGCCTATAGTCTCCAGGTCCATTCTTGCTGTGTCATTTGTTCCTACATGTATTAAAAGATATCGATAGTTGCCTTTAGCGCTGAAGAGTCTTGATAACCTATCAGACACATCTTTGATTTGTGCACCGGAAGACAGCACGCTTCTCGAGAAGTAATGTACGGTTGGCAGATAGCGGCTTCTGTTCCTCTCAGTAGGGAATCCCCCATTACCATCAATCTCCTTTTCTTTTTCACCACAGCACTTCCTTTTCTCTCTTCAAGAAGATTCGGATTTCTTACTGGGGTGTTCTTTGTGGGCAAAGCACTTTGTTGATGTACATCTTCATAGTTGTCCTGCGTGAGAGCCTGGTAGCGGTTCTTCAGCAGTATGGATGTTGACTGACTCCTCACCCTCTTGCTTCTTTGGGTCACATGCATCCAATTTTCTTCTGCTGGTAGATTGAAAGGTGCTTCTTTTCAAACATTCTGAATAGATTTTTATACTCTGTCATTCTCATCTGCAGGAACGCTGAAAAGTTCTTCTCTTGGAACATTCTGAAGAGATTCTTCTGCTCTGTCAAGGAAATTCTCATCTTCTTTGATTAGCTTCAGTGTAGCTATTCTCTCATGAAGACTTTGCACCTTTTCCTCTAAGAGAGTCACAGCCTTGCATTTCTGGCTCGTAAATTTTGTCTTTTCCTCTGGCAAGTCTGTAAACATATAGCACACAATGCAGCACAGAATATGGGTAATCTTCTTCTACATATTGAAAAATATTAATTTCTGTGGAATCATCGTAAATATTTGGGTGCCATTAGCCACGCGGTTTGATGATTTCCTCCCAGCAGCTCGATCCAGCTACACCCAAAGATCCTCAGACTCACGGCAACTCTTCACTCTTCCCTGAATGCACCAGGAATATGCAAATTATCTCCTCCAAACTTCAATTCCTGGTTTGACGATTTCCTCCAAGCAGCTCGATCTAGCTACTTCCAAAAGAGCCTCAGATTCGCGGCAACTCTTCACTCTTCCCAGAATGCACCAGCAATACAAGTTATCTCCCATGAGCTTCAATTCCTGGTTTAACAATTTCCTCCAAGCAGCTCGATCCAGCTACACCCAGAGATCCTCAGAATCGCAGTGACTCTTCATTCTTCCCAAACTGCACCAGGATTATTCACACTATCACCCACGAGGTTCAATTTCTGGTTTGAGGATTTCCTCAAAGAAGGTCAATCCAGCTATACCCAAAGATCCTCAGACTTGCAGCAACTCTTCACTCATCCCAGAAAAGTGTTGAAGCGTTGTAGATTTATTAGCTCATAAAATGACACAGGTCAGAATGAAAAAATTACCGTGGTCACGAAGATGAATACAGGCTCTGGAGCAAAAGGATTAATAATAGAATTAAATCAGCTAAATAAAGATAGGATATTATGATCTAGAAATTTTTCTTTTGTTTTTATTATAATAGATGCCAGAAAAGTAGAATGTATAATATATTATTTACATTTAATGTCACCTGCTAAATTTGCTACATGGAAAAGTAGGTCAAAACTTGACTTACATTTCCGTATAAATTAAAGAATAATAATTGTTGCATAGATTTGTTTACACAAACCAAATCAAATCAAATTCACATAAGTGTCTGCTATGCTGACCTCACTGCTGTAACTGTGTTTTTATTTAAAATGATCCCTCCATACTAAACCATATTAACCATCATATTAACCCCTTAATGACATAAGATTCACAGGGTACTTAATATGCTGGATCCTTGTCTTTGATGTAGGCTCATAAGCCGAGCCTTCATTTTTGCCAACAGTTGATCACTGTAATCAGCTATCATCAGCCTGTAATAGCCATGGGTGGAGCAAAGCTCAGCCCGTGGTTGTTAATCTGTGAAATGCCACTGACAATCTGTGACAGCTGCATTTACAGCGTGCTGGCAAGGGGGTGCTATTATGTGCTTTTTGGCGTGCCTGTAACTGTATTGCAGGGCCCCAATGGGTAGCTTTGATGGCCAGGCATCTGTTGAATACCCATGTGCTTGTCGTGACAGTAACCCTGTGAAAGCCAGCCCATGTTTGGCATTCACAGGAGACCATGAATTTAGCATGGCAAACCAATAATTTGGTATTGTGTGTAGCACAAGCGATTGGATGATTGCAGATTCAATCACCATAATGGGACTAACAAATAAAGTAAAGCATTTTAAAAATTTGGAAATATGTAATAAACATTAAAATTAAAAAATGCACTTATTTTGCTGCATATGAGAAAAAAATCTAAACATCAAAATTGAAGGTTTTTGGCCATCGCAACAAAACAATAAAATGTACTAAGAGGCGATCAAAACATTGTATCTACCCCAAAATGAAATCAATATCAACATTGGCTCTGGGCATAAAAAACAAGCTCGCACTCAGCTCCATATCCAATTTTATTTCTTTTGTTTTACAAATTTCTGAAATTTTTTTCAACAGTTAAGTAAAAAAATAACTATGCAAGTTTAGTTTCTCTGGAATTGTACTAACTTGGACAATCATATTGTCAGGTCATTTTTACCATAAAATGATGCTGTAAATAAAAAGCCTAAAAATGAATTGATAAATTGTGCTTTCTTTGCTTTTTCACCACAGTTGGAATTTTTTTCCCTCTTTCCAGTACATCACAAGATAAAATAGATGACATCATTCAATAGTGCAACTTATCTGGTAAAAACAAGCTCTCACATGGCTTTGTTAACAGAAAAATAAAAATAGTTATACCTCTTGGAATGTGGGGAGAAAAAAAACAATAGCGTAAAAATGAAAAATCGCCTGGTCCTTAAAGGGTTAAAATTAAACAGATCTTCATGTAAAGATACAATAATCTGGAATACATCTTTCTTTGGAATATAGATTATATGACCTTTATTTCTGACTCATGATGACTGATAATCAAATCAGATGAAAAAATGTCTCACAAAATGTATTAAATGTCTCACAAAATGTATTAAAATGATCAAATTGATCCAACTGAATCAACCTCAAGTCCAATGTCTAGAAAATTCACAAGTCACAAGGATTGCAAAATAAAAAATGTCCTGCACCATTTTACAACTTGCTGAAGATTGCATCAGTCAAAGTCAATCATTGGACTCACATAATGTGACTGCTTTGACTTTCTGACAATGCCTTGCAACTATCACATTACATGGCTTGTAGCAGCCAATCAAAAGTGACTATCACAGGTACTAAAAAAGAAGTCAGCAAGGAAAGCAGCTGAAATTTTAAGGATTTACAGTGTGGGGATATGTATTTAGGGTTCACAGCTCATCATTAAACTTAGGGATAGAAAAGTCTAAACCAGAGTGTGCTGTACTACTGTAGCACTGAAGAACATAGGAAAAGGGAGGGATTCTCTGAGTCTATGAATACTAATTCACAAATTTAAATAATATGGAAGTGCTAGACCTGTAGAGTTTGTGTGACTAAATTGGTTGATTTGTGATACACTGTAATACAGGACCTTAATAACACCATATTTTTTATTCTTGATGCATTACAAAAATTAAAAAGGTCAATTTAAGTCCCTATTGATACAAATTTTGTGGAAGAAAAATTTTCAATCCAAAGTTCAGCTGTTATACAAAATGTGATTCATGGATTGCGAGAAAGACTAGCCATTAATGATTGCAAACAAATTCAGATAGACGGTTTCAAAGGAGCGCCAGGCTGGCGATAAAGGCAGATGAGATTAAGGTTGTCCGCTGCAGCTCCGGCCGGGTACCTCAAGAGAGGATCAGACATAAGTGATGATAAAGCAATCCACCTGAGGAAGACGGAGCTATTCCGTTGAAACGCATTGTGGAAATCAACAACTGAAGACTTTTTAATATCAGCTGAATTGCATCCCTCGCGCTCCTTATGACCGGATTGCTTTATCGTCAATTTAGCCATTAATGATAACATTTTTTTTATTTATTTTGCATTTGTAGTCTGTAAAGCTAGGGGGTTGTTTTTTCTTCAAAGATAAAAGAAAAATCTCAACACTCCAGAAATTGAAATGCAACTGTCTACTTCAAAAAGTGTGCATGTTTTAACATTTCTTTTAATTTTTTTTTATCTACTTGTAATAGTCCAATATTACACCCTGTGGTGCAGCAAAGGGGGTAATGCTGGATGGAAGATATATTTTTCCCTGCAGGATAAAATTTGGTTGGGATTTTTCCTAAAGTGGAGGACCTGTAATCATGTCACGATCATGTGATCAGCCCATGTGATGTGTACCTCACCTGTGCTACAGGGAGGGTCTTCCAGGAAGGTAACAGGACGGTTCCCTAAGTTTCCACCCCTGGCTCAGCGAGCAGAGCCCAGGAAGGCCGCTCAAGACTTATCTCGGGAAGAAAGGGGCCCAATAGTCTGCTGGCAGTGCCAGGAGCCAGGCCACATGAGAGCTGATTGCCCCCACCTGCCCATGTACATAAACTTTGGGTACTGCCAATCCCATTATGCCAAACCAATTTGTGCAATGGGCACCCTGGAGGGTCCCCATATGGAACATTTGTGTGAGGTTGAGTTCAAGGGTGCCCCGGTTGTGGCCTTCCTGGACTCAGGGAGTCTTGTGACCCTGGTACGCGCCAGCCTGGTACAAACCAGTGAGTAAACTGGTCGGAAAATTGGGTTGTTGTGTATACATGGGGACCTAAAAGACTATCCTACCACAGTAGTGGTGATAAACATGCCAGCGGGGAGGCGGTGCCGCGAGGTGGGGGTTGTGATCAATTTACATTATGAAGTGATACTTGGAAGAGACTAAAGCCCCCATCACACTAAGCGAGATCGCTTGCGAGATCGCTGCTGAGTCACAAGTTTTGTGACGCATCAGCGATCTCAGTAGCGATCTCGCTATGTTTGACACTTACCAGCGATCAGGCCCTGCTGTGAGATCGCTGGTCGTGTCAGAAATGCCTGGACATTTCTTTGGTCATTGAGATTCCGCTGGGTAGCATGGATCGGTGTGTTTGACACCTTTTACCAAAGATCTCGCTAGCGACTCAGCACTGAGACACATAGAAGACACATCGTTACACAGGTCGCTACGGGTCGCCGATAATTGCTGCATCATTGGGAAAATCTGACTCTTTGGCATCTCACCAGCGACCACATAGCGACGCAGCAACGATCCCTGCCAGGTCGTATCATTGTCGGGATCGCTGCTGCGTCGCTGAGTGTGACGGTACCCTTACATTTATTTTCTGCACTTTTGCCAACTGTTGTCCCACCCACTGAACAACTGAATTGTCAGACTTAAATGTATCAGGTGACAATTTTGTTACAGCTCAACTCTGAGACCCTACTTTGGCTCGAGCCAGGGGAAATGTACTGTTTATTAATGGGGAACACCAACACCCAACTGGGGCAGCTACAGTGTTGCCACGCTTTGAGCTAAACCGAGATCTGCTGTATCGAGTCGAGAAAATACGTGGGGAAATGTTAGAACAATTACTGGTACCTCAGGCGTATCGTAGGCTGGTAATGGACTAGGCGCATGCGCATGTACTCGGTGGGCATTTTGGCCAAAAGAAAACCCTAGACCAAATTTTGCAGTGGTTTTACTGGCTAGGTGTCCATAAAGAAGTTAAACGGTACTGTAATTCCTGTCCAGTGTGCCAGGTAACCAGTCCCCAGCCTCACTTTCAGAGTCCTTTGGTGCCGTTACCAATTATCTGGCAATGGATCTGGTTGGTCCTGTTAATAAGTCAGCAAGGGGACACCACCACATGCTTGTAGTTCTAGATTATGCTACCCGATATCCTGAGGCAGTCCCGCTGCGACACACATCAGCCAAGCTCATAGAAAAATAACTCATGAGCATGTTTTCTGGGGTGGGGATTCCTCAAGAGATTTTAACAGACCAGGGAACCCCTTTATGTTAAAAATTATGAAGGAACTCTGTCACTTGTTAAATGTTAAACAATTGCACACATCAGTCTATCATCCCCAGATGGTCTGGTAGAAAGATTCAATAAGACGCTAAAGAGCATGTTAAGAAAAGCAGGTTCCAAAGATGGAAAGGACTGGTATCTATTACTGCCATATTTATTGTTTGCTGTGCGGGAGGTGCCCCAGGCATCTACGGGGCTCTCGCGCTTTGAACTATTGTATGGCAGACATCCTCGGGGCTTACTTGATATAGCCAAAGAGGCTTGGGAGAACCAGCCAACCCCCCACAAGAGTGTGATAGAACATGTTGCAAAAAAGCAAGAAAGAATGGAGACAGTCCTACAATTAGTCCGGGAATGGTGGCAGCACAACGGTCGCAGAGTCAGGTCTATAACCGGGAGGCTCAGGTAACAATCTTTAGTCCTGGAGATTGGGTGTTGGTCCTTGTGCCTACAGTAGATATCAAATTTCTTGCAAGGTGGCAGGGGACCGATGAGATTATGGAGAAGGCGGGGCCAGTAGACTACAAGTTACACAAGCCAGGATGGAGGAAGCCAGAACAGGTTTACCATATTAATTTGCTTAAACCGTGAAAGATAGAGACCACATTGGTGGGGATAGTCTGCTGCTGCAATTTCATGTGGTGAAGGCTCCAGTACCTCTGGGGGGTGACAGGAGAAACCTTCTCCGTAGTTAAAATAGCAGATACTTTGTCTCCCAAACAGGTTCAGGAGGTCCACGAGTTTGTTAGCCGAAATACCGACATTTTCTCTGAGCTACCTGGACGCACCTCCCTAATCCAACATGACATTGTCACGGAGCCACAGGCCAAAGTCCGACTAAGGCCGGAGTCACACACAACTACAAAAAATCGGATACTGGGAGCTGCTCCATAGATTAACATAGGGCAGACTGCAATGCGAGATTTCATTGTATTGCAGTCGTTCGATTCTGTCGCCAGTGTGACGCCGGCCTAAAGCTGTATATTGTGCCTGAGGTCCGGAGTCAAGCCATCTCGGAGGAGGTAAAAACGATGCTGCAGTTAGGGGTCATTGAAGAGTCCCAAAGTGAGTGGGCCTGCCCAATAGTCATAATACCCAAGCCTGATTGGACGCTAAGGTTATGTAATGACTCTAGAAAACTTAATGAAATTTCAAAATTTGACGCCTATCACATGCCTCGGGTCGATGAATTGATAGAGCGGTTTGGGAAGGCCCGGTGTTTTTCAACTCTTGACCTCAAAAAAGGATATTGGCAAGTGCCCCTAAAAGAGGCGGCTAAGGAAAAAATGGTCTTTGTAACACCCAAAGGGTTGTTCCAGTATAAAGTATTACCCTTTGGGTTGCATGGCGCACCAGCGACGTTCCAGCGGTTAATGGATGTTGTTCTCCCTCCCCATCGCCATTATGCCTCAGCCTATCTGGATCATATTGTTGTGTACAGTGCAGACTGGGAAAGTCACCTACCAAAGGTACAGGTGGTGATAGATTCTCTGCAACAAGTAGGGCTAACCGCCAATCCAAAGAAGTGTTCCAAAGGGCTGGAGGAAGATCGATACTTGGGTCATGTCATTGGGATAGGAGTCATCAAACCCCAAATAAACAAAGCGGAGGCAATTCAGAACTGGCCACGTCCCCTCACAAGAAAGCAGGTAAAAGCCTTTTTAGGTTTAGTGGGATAATACAAGCGGTTTATTCCCAACTTTGCAACCCTGTCTGCTACTTTAACAGACTGCTTGAAAGGGAGGAAGTCTGTGATGGTCTGCTGGAATGATCAGATAGAGGAGGCCTTTGTAAAGTTAAAATCGGTACTGTGTGGTACACCAGTTCTGGTTACACCAGATTTCAAAAGAGAGTTCATAGTGCAGACTGATGCCTCTGAAATAGGTCTTGGTGCCGTGCTGTCTCAAGAGGTTAACCGGGAAGAGAATCCCGTTAGTTTCCTGAGCCGGAAGCTTACCCCAGCCGAAACCAGGCACAGTATTGTGGAAAGAGAGTGCCTGGCCATTAAGTGGGCAATTGAGTTGTTGTGCTATTATTTGCTGGGGAGAATATTTCATTTGGTGACAGATCATTCCCCTCTTACGTGGATGAGTCAAGCTAAGGAGAGGAATGCACGAGTCACCAGGTGGTTTCTATCTCTGCAAAATTTCAAATTTTCAGTAGAACATCGGGCGGGCAGGCTACAAGGGAATGCAGATGCCCTGTCCAGAGTTCACTGTTTGTCATGTGTCCACCCCCCTAGGGTTGAACAAAGGGGGGAGGTATGTGGAGCAGCAAAGGGTGTAGTGCTGGATGGAAGATATATTTCTCCCAGCAGGATAAAATTTGGCTGGGACTTTTCCTAAAGTGGATGACCTGTAATGATGTCATGATCATGTGATCAGCCCATGTGATGGGTACCTCATCTGTGGGTGGGATTATGGGCTATGTAATGGAGATTGCTGTTTGGCACAGGGTGAGTGTATGTGCAAGGTATGGAGAACTAGGCTGGAGTTAGCCTGAATTTGTTTTGTTGGACTATCCGTGTTGCAAAGCTTTAGCAACAAGACTCAAACAACCCTGGGAATGGCTCCTGGCGGACGCCGCAGACCAGGCAGCCGCTTAGTTAAGCCCGTCCCGTGCAAGGGTGAGTCTGAGACCAGTGGTTCTCCAACCTGGAGTATATGTGTTTTTTTTTATTTTCTGTTAAACCTGCTGTATAACCCCTTAATGACCAAGCCATTTTGTAGGTTAATGACCGGGC
>VIAB01012754.1:14251-28801 GCA_009801035.1 Oophaga pumilio
AAAATATTCATGTGAAGGCTTCATTAATAAAGAAATCAATTACATTGAATTTGGTATATTTATTTTGTCACCTAAAGTCAGGTCCAAAAGTGTTTGAACCCTTAAAACTGTTTTGGAAAACAAAGTATCCGTATTTCTCCCAGAAAATTATTGTAATTACACATCTTTTGTCATGCACATGTTCATTTATTTTGTGTGTATTGAAAGGACACATAAAAACAAATAAATAAAGACAAATTAGACATCATTTAACAAAATACCCCCAAAACGGGTGGGACAAAATTGTTGGCACCCTCACTTTAATATTTGGTTGCACACACTTTGGAATAAATAACTGCAATCAATAACTTCTTATATCCATCAACAAGCTACTTACACCTCTCAACTGGAATTTTGGACCAATCTTCTTTTGCAAACTGCTCCAGGACTCTCATATTTGAAGGGTGCCTTCTCCCAATAGCAATTTAAAGATTTCTCCACAGGTATGCACATCCTGGACAAAGGAACATCAAGATCTCTGGAGATAGACTTGTTACCTTGATATTGTTGATATTTTTTTTATCAATTTTGGTTCTCAAGTCCTCAGACAATTCTCTTCTCTTTCTGTTCTCCATGTTTAGTGTGGCACACCCAGATTCACAATGCAAAGATTGATTGAACTTCCACCGTTTTTATCTGGTTTCAGGTATGATTTTCATATTGCCCACACCTGTTACTTGTCATATGTGAGTTTGAATGAGAATCGCATGCTTGAAACAAAGTTTTTACCCACATTTTTATAAAGGTGCCAACAATTTTGTCCAGTCAATTTTTGAGGTTTTGTGTGAAATTATGTCTACTTTTCCTTTTTTTCCGAGTTGTTCCAATACACACAAAGGAAATAATCATGTGTCTAACAAAACGTGTAATTTCAATAATTTTCTGGGCAAAATACTTCATTTTCTGGAACAATTTCAAAGGTGCCAACATTTTTGGCTATGACTATATGTGTACTCACATAAGATGCAATAATTGTGATCTGAATATTCATTAATATCCCATTTCAGTTTCTTGCCTAACCACCACACTCAATATATATCTCTGTGCTCATGTAACTGAAAAACATGACATCAACATATCCTATCATGGTGGAAACGATTAGAATGGCCTGTACTGAAGCCACTGATTTCTCAATGTAATTGCTAAAGGTGAAAGAGGGTGTGTTGTTCCTGGGGAAACAAGAATAGAAATATAAGAATATAATATCAGACAAGATTGTGGTCAGATACCAACCAATAATCAGAACAAGATATTTTAAAAATTAGAAAGTTCGTAGTACAGAAGCTGTTAATCCACTTGAAGGGTTAGAATGTTTTCTAGCCTAATATACTGAAATTATAATCCAGAAGTGAAGACACCAGTAACAACTCTAGCTGCAGACATGAAACTGCACATTCATATGGAGCATCTAGAACTCCAGTGGGCTGGTCATTGTGCTGGCTGACTTTTCTGCAAGTACTGCCGATATCCTATTTCTTTCTGTACACATTGGCCAAAGTTAATAGAATTGTGCACGACAAATGTAATGTCCATATTCAAATGAATTCTACACCTTCAGTAGTTAATTATATATCAGTGACCATTATATGTAGTGTTTTGTATCTAAGTATATACAGCTCAATATTAATATATAATATAATAAAAATGCATGATGAAACTAAGTATAAGATGGACTTAATGCAGGCAGTATTGTGGTGATGTTGGGCATAGCTTATATATACATACTGTATATATACAGAGTATATATATATATACACAAACACAGGAATACAATATATATATATATAGGTGCTTCTCCCAAAATTAGAATATCATCAAAGAGTTAATTTATTTCAGTTCCTCAATACAAAAGTGAAACTCATATATTATATAGTCATTACAGAGTGATCTATTTCAAGTGTTTATTTCTGTTAATGTTGATGATTATGCCTTACAACCAATGAAAACCCAAAAGTTTCACAATAATAGAGATTTCTCATTTTTAAGAAACACCAAAAAATAAAAATATACAATAAATTGGCTTGTGCATCTCAAAATACTAGCATCATAGTTTCAGTGATACACAAGTCTTGAATGCAGAATTTGATTTTGTTTGCAAAAATATGCAAAACTGATCCTCCTTGCTTGAACTGTGTAAAAAAAGTAATCAGTTATTATGGTTTTACTGCAGTATATTACAAATCAATAAATTCACAGTCACACTGAGTGACTATACAGCTGCAGCATTTTTTTATATATATGAATCTTTAGATGAATCATCAAAGACAAAGACTATCGCTCCAATTTTCAATCTGGTACATCAGCACTGATTTTTTTTTGTAATTTCACAGATTTGTTTTTAAATACTTTTTTTATCAAGTCTATTGAAATGTTCCCCAATCTGGAATATTTAGTTTTAACTATCCACACCCATATACTTGATGCTATAAAATCATAATCTTTCCCCCACAATGATTAGTCTTAACTGGCCAATAGGAGGTTGAGCTGAATGATTTTTCTTTTCCTTGTCATGATTTGTCAGCACTAAAGTAAAACACCAATATCACATTAGGGTTTTCTATCCCCATCATGTGTGCTCTGAGCTCCCATCTTTATACCACACAAGCATAAAATGACGCTCGTTTGCTAGAACCTATTTAATACTAACTGCGATAGCTCCCCTGACTGGCTGGGCTAGACCATGTGACCTGATTAATTAAGGGCATTATGCAAAAGCCCGCACAAGTATGCCTGCATAACAGTTGCATACAATCCACAGATTTCAGGAAATTTGTCACAAACTATACCCTCCACAAATTGATCCACTTAACTCCATACGAGACCCATGCTATCGTATTTGTGGGTCCACCAGCAAGCATGCTCTCTATTGTAGACTGTGGGCCAACTGTGAGGCATTATTTTGGTTCCTTGCCTAATTTCTTAAAATGAGGAGAAAATGTTTAGCTGTTTTCTATTTCCATAGAGGTTTACGAAGCACCAGAGTGCATCCTTGGATTACCGCCATTCCATACAATTGGTTGTCTGGAAGAAGAGCATCCAGTAATCTGCAATGTATTTCTTATCCAGTGATTTTTTATATTTTTAGCCACTGTGCTCCAAAAGCCATAGCTGATTAAAGGGGTTGTCCAGCCTTAGGTTACAAGTCTGAAGACACTCTTTGTGACTACAAACATTTGAATCCTCACATCGTGCAGCACTTTGCGCTGTAAGATTTTCCAGTTTCAGGAGCGCCGGACTTGTGACTGCAAGTATCCGATCTGTATACATGCAGTCATGTGTCAGCTAAACATACGTGGCCTCGTTCAATGCACGTTTAGTCGGAATGTGGCCGGAAGTAGCAAATCTCATAACTCAGGTCTCATTACCGCCAGCGCCAATATCGGTGACTTCTTACAGAGTGAAGATTCACAAGTTTGCAGTCACATAGGGTGACTATAGTCTTTTACTCTAAAGCCAGACAGCTAATTTTCTCAGGCGACCTACAATAGCTATTAGAGCTAATAAATTTGATGTGAGTCCAATTTGTATAGAATTTTCAGAGCTCCAACGAAATTGAACAATTTGTGATTTGAATCAAATGAACTGCAAAAATTCTTGGCTTTATTTTACACAATATAGAAGGCTAACTTGACCATGGGCATGAGCAGACAGGCTTCTCAATAATGCCTTGCAACTATCATGTCACATACTATAGCACAGCCATCACATAGTATAACATCGCATGTACTGTATTATAGCAGAATGAGTGAACGCAGTGCAGCAACCATTTCGAGCTGAATGTGCTTAGAGAGAGGATATCACAGCTTACAGCTCCATAAAAATGGTAAGAAAAAGGCAAAAACTCTAAATATACTGTATAGATAATATGAGTGTGTGTGCGTGTGTGATGAACAGCAGTGTAGAGTTTAACCAAATCTATACAGTACATGTGTACAGTACAGATCAAAAGTTTGGACACACCTTCTCATTCAAAGATTTTTCTGTATTTTCATGACTATGAAAATTGTAGAATCACACTGAAGGCATCAAAACTATGAATTAACACATGTGGAATTATACATTACACTTTACAAAAAAGTGTGAAACAACTGAAAATATGTCTTATATTCTAGGTTCTTCAAAGTAGCCACCTTTTGCTTTGATTACTGCTTTGCATGCAGAAGGAGGTGGTATGATGGTGTGGGGGTGCTTTGCTGGTGACACTGTTGGCGATTTATTCAAAATTGAAGTGGTGAGCGGTCCAGCTCACCCCAAACCATCTCGATTGGGTTCAGGTCTGGTGACTGTGAAGGCCAGGTCATCTGACGTAGCACCCCAACACTCTCCTTCTTGGTCAAATAGCCCTTACACAGTCTGGAGGTGTGTTTGGGGTCATTGTCCTGTTGAAAAATAAATAATGGTCCAACTAAACGGTAACCGGATGGAATAGCATGCTGCTGCAAGATGCTGTGGTAGCCATGCTGGTTCAGTATGCCTTCAATTTTGAATAAATCCCCAACAGTGTCACCAGCAAAGCACCCCCACACCATCACACCTCCTCCTCCATGCTTCACGGTGGGAACCAGGCATGTAGAGTCCATCCGTTCACCTTTTCTGCATGCAAAGCAGTAATCAAAGCAAAAGGTAGCTACTTTGAAGAACCTAGAATATAAGACATATTTTTAGTTGTTTCACACTTTTTTGTAAAGTGTAATGTATAATTCCACATGTGTTAATTCATAGTTTTGATGCCTTCAGTGTGATTCTACAATTTTCATAGTCATGAAAATACAGAAAAATCATTGAATGAGAAGGTGTGTCCAAAGTTTTGGTCTGTACTGTAGGTCAATGTGGTATTACTAAGTTTATATTTGTAATAAAGAGCATGAGGGGTTGGATACAGTCATAGGTGACCTAAGAGTTTAATTCACATTTCTTCAGGACAATTGGAGTACCTGTAATTTTGAAAAATATGCCTAACTGGCAAATTTGAAAAGAATGGATCACCTCCAATAGCAATATGAGCCATATTTTAAATTTTGGTGTACATCTGACGTGTTGAAAAATGTATATTTGTTTTTTTTTTAGGAAGGAATGGAAAAAAAGCCTAGCCATCCTGCTGTTCACAATGCTGTAAAAGTGGCATGCACTGTGAAATATATTCTATATATATTCAGTCAACTTAAGGTGATTCTAAATTTATATAGTTATTTTTTGCCTACTTTTCTGCAATAAAATCCATTAAATAATATTTGTTTTTGTGTTACCATAGCCTGAGAGTTTTAACTTTTTTTCTGTAGAGAATGGGATGATGTTATCGCTGATACTACTTTGGATAATACTTTGGCACAAATTAATTTTTTATTCTAATTTTTGGAAAGCAAATGAATGCAAGAAAACAATTTTTGCATTTTTTTAATTTACTGAATTCAAGTTGACAGCAGCGCCTGTAGGGGTTAAACTGATGGTTTTGTCTCTTGTGCCTATAGTTTTAATAGGAGCCCTGCTGTATATGCCAGTTGGGTTACTGCAGCAAATCACATGGATAGGAGAAGAGCTGTGTCACTCTAGAACAGTAACTATACAATGAATTAAAGGGGTTTTCCAAATTTAGATAACAAAGGCAATCAGTCATCATCCGCCAGTGCCGGCTTTCTGCTTTTGTTTCGGTCTCTTTATTTTGACTGCAGCGGTGACGTCACATCAACAGTTCACCTCACCGCTACAGCCAATCACTGAGCTCAAACACTCTGCTGGTCTAAATGGCTCGAGCCAATTAATTAAGTGATTGACTGCAGTAGCGATGTGAATTGCGGATGTGATGTCAATACTGCAGCAAGAACATAGAGATCAGAGGAGTGGCAGCGAGGCGGCGTGGGAGCAGAGGAGGGTAAGTACTATCTGGGTTTTGTTTTTTTACATTACAAAAATTGTTTGAGGTCTACTTTCTAAAAGTTGAAAACTCCTTTAAGTTTGAAACTTGCAGGTATACTCCCGTTAGTATTTATGAAAGCACTGTGGTTGTCATGTTTGCAATAACCTTTCCTTTAAACTGCAGACTTTTTATTAAATCAAACAGACAATGAACTGCTAGAAAACCTGCATTTCTGTTCTGGTTATTAAATGTGACAGATGATGACAATTTTTTTTTAAGAAACTGTTAATGGATCTGTTCTTAGAACCATTTCTTTAGAAAATTCCAAACACAATAGCGGCAGTACATTTAAAATGTTTTTATGTGTAGTTTTCAATGATGATGTTTTCCCTATTTAGAGAGCAAAAAAACATGTGAAAAAGAGAATAATTAATAGAAAAAATGTACTCAATTACAAGATAATGTATTTCATTCCATTGTTTGCTTTTTAGTTTATACTGCTGAATATGTAAATTGTTTTCTGAAACAAAGAGATTGTGAGTTCATTTATTTACAGCCTTTATTCAACTATGGCATTAAAAAAATATTGGCTATCTGAAAAGGCTCATAACTATTGTAATGGTTAATAGATATACAAGGAAATGACAACGCTTTAGGGATTTTATAGAACAATCACCAGAAATAGTTTTTTAAAAGATGGCTTCAATTTTACCATGGCTTAACACTGCGTAGTTAGACTTATAATAGGCTAAGTGCACACGTCAGGAATATTCGCGTTTTTTTTGCGTTTTTTCGCGCGGCAAAAACGCTTAAAAAACGCAAGCATTAAGCATTCTATTCATTTAAATGGATTTTGCAATTTTTGTGCACATGCAGCGTTTTTTCCGCAAAAAAAATGCTTTGCGGAGCAAAAAGCAACATGTTCATTAATTTTGCGTAATCGCAGGGATTCCGCCACTATAGGAATGCATTGAACCGCTTACTTTCCGCATGTGGCTATGCCCACCATGCGCAATGTAAGCGGTACATGTGCGGATGGTACCCAGGGTCTGAAGGAGAGGAGATTCTCCTCCAGGCTTTGGGTATCATATCCCTGGTAAAATAATAATTAAAAAAAAAATAATGCTATTCTCACCTTCCGGCTTTCCCTGCAGCCTTCCCGCCTCTCAGCGACGCTCCCGGCCAATGCGGTTCCCAGTAATGCATTGCGAGAATCACCCCAGATGACGTAGCGGTCTCGCGTGATGCTACGTCATCTGGGGTCTGTTGCAATGCATCCTTGGGAACGGGATTGGCTGGGAGCGTCGCTGAGAGCAGGAAGGCTGCGGGGGCTGCCGGAAGGTGAGACTAGCACGATTTATTATTATTTTTTATTATTTTTACATTAGATCTTTTTACTATTGATGCGGCATAGGCGGCATCAATAGTAAAAAGTTGGTCACACGTGTCAAACACTTGTTTGACTCGTGTGACCAACCTGTCAATCAGTTTTCCAAGTGATGCTACAGATCGCTAGGAAAACGCTAGCATTCTGCAAGCTAAATTATGCTTGCAAAACACTAGTTTCTCGCGGGAATACGCATACCAATAAAAATGCGTATTTCCCGCGGCAGGGAGGTGCTGGATTGCCGCTGAAATTACCGCGGCAATTCCGCAACGTGTGAACTTAGCCATACACAAACAAGTATTAAATGACTGTGCCGGGCTTATGTGAGCAATACTCATTATCACATTCTAAGAAGAAATTCCACAGCCTGATCCAAAAAACAAGTATTCTAAACTCTAAGCAATTATGTCTGAGTAGGAAAATGAAGTTTCTACAGATTTATCTTTTTCAATGTAATGCATTTTTTTAAGTATTTCTCATAAATCTGATATTGAATCGTCATGATCGATGTCATATTTCTTAACCTCTAACAATCAAAAACGCAGATCATATTTAAGCAACTATCGTTGAAGAAACTGTAAAAAAAAAGTAATTGGATCTGGGCTGATATTTTAATACATTACACAGCTTCAATAATTCTGTGATATGATAATGACTCAGTGTATTACAGACTTATTATAAATGAGTTTTCAAATTGTATCTGAAGAACAAATTAGGAAGTGTAAATGAGATGCAGACACTGGAAGTCCATTATAATTTAATAATATCTTTAAGATTAGAACTTAGAATTCTGGTTAAGCTTTTACCATAATTCCACAAGCCATGATTCTAAAATCTATCTATTCATCTATCTATCTATCTATCTATCTATCTATCTATCTATCTATCTATGTAAAAATGGAAATTGGAACAGCACGCTTAAGCAGGTCCAATGTGGGTGCAGAGTCTCGCATGCAAATACATCCAACTTTTGCTAAATTATATAAAAACAGAAAAAGCAGGACATGCCACATGGGCTAAATAAAGTCCAGTTGTGTTGATAATTATTGGAGCGCTGCCAGCTTTTTCTATATCTATTTAATTATCAGTGTATGAGATAAGATGTAAGCGAATATTGACTATATGAAATTTGAAATGCATTCCTGCTATATAAAATATACTCATAATAATGAAATTACTTAGCACATAAATTGGCCAATTCATGAGAGCTCACCAGCCATGGCAAGGTGACCTGTCTTTGATGGGACCCTTTTTGGATTGCACGTGGGGCCACACATTTTACTTGCTTCAGCACTTCAAGTACCGCTGGGTTCAATCTTTTTTCATATCTGTTTACTGGTTCAGTTACCATGCACACGTTTTGGCTTATTACGCTGTGAAAATATTTTGACTATTTTGCTTTTTGTATACTTATAGCTACTTTTTATAGGCGTTGCAAGAATCCTTTTAATAGCCATCATGACTCAAGTAATTCCTGATCGACAATGTAAGGCTGCACATGTTTTTTCGTTTAACTTGGAATCAGAGCCATGGAAAAGTGATAGGCTTTGAAAAAGGACACCTGAGAGCGTTTAAAATGCATTTCCTTGTAAGTCACCATGCAGACCTTTTTTGTAATCAACATTTAAAGATGTACTAATTAGTCTTTGGATTTTATGCAGCTGGAATATTTTTTCACTTTCTTGATGTAACGTGGGGCCACATGTATTTCTTGCTTCTGCAAACCCAGTGCCACTATAGGTAAGGTTTCAATCTTTTTTCATTACCCTAAACCTAATATTTGTCAAACATGCCTCTCCTGTGCTAAAAGTCTATCTATCTATCTATCTATCTATCTATCTATCTATCTATCTATCTATCTATCTATCTATCTATCTATCTATCTATCTATCTATCTAATTATCTATATATCTATCTCATATCTTTCTATAAATTACTTATTTTACCAATCTCATATCTATCTATCTATCTATCTATCTATCTATCTATCTACAGTATATCTCTTTAAGAAAGTTTGCAGGGTGCGAACAGTGAAAACAATAAGATATAGCTACGAATAAGATAAGGCTATAAAAGATTTCTCTTATAGCTATATCTTATTCACAACAGAATATAGAACATAGCATATAAGGAGAAAAAACGGAGTTGTGGATTCACTTAAATATGAAAAAGTAATAAGTTTATTAATAAATACAAGGTTACAATAAAATTGGCCAAATAGCCACATCATGGAAATGACAACAGGGGGAGGGAACAAAACACATGCACATATCCATCATATGAAAAATGACATAGTAAATAATCGCTGGCACATAGACCATGCGAAAAGTAAGGGTAAGCAATCTCTACCGCATAAAAAATCAATGGACCATATAGGTATGTGGAAGCGATTTGGGAAAAGGCTTACCAGATGGTGTGCACGGCCCCAGAGTAGTGGGTGGACCCCGATGCACGTTTCGCACTCACACAGGGCGCTTCCTCAAGGAAACGCGCATCGGGGTCCACCCACTACTCTGGTGCCGTGCACACCATCTGGTAAGCCTTTTCCCCAAATCGCTTCCACATACCTATATGGTCCATTGATTTTTTATGCGGTAGAGATTGCTTACCCTTACTTTTCGCATGGTCTATGTGCCAGCGATTATTTAATATGTCATTTTTCATATGATGGATATGTGCATGTGTTTTTGTTCCCTCCCCCTGTTGTCATTTCCATGATGTGGCTATTTGGCCAATTTTATTGTAACCTTGTATTTATTAATAAACTTGTTACTTTTTCATATTTAAGTGAATCCACAACTCCATTTTTTCTCCTTATATGCTATTGATATGGAGTGGAATCTGTGATTACTATGGCGGCTCAATTTGCTGGAGGTTCATCTATCTTTTTCTTCAAAGTATTGGACATTTTGTTGATAAGAATATAGAACATACCAGAAGTTTAAGGTTCAACATTTTTCCTTTCATGAAAAAACAACGCATTTAGCTATTGATGACAGACAACAACACATCTCAAACAAAATGGGACAAAGTTAACAAAAAGCCAGAAAAGAAAGTGGCAAAAAAAGAAAAACAGTTGAAGGGTAAATTATCAACTAGGTCACATGACAGTTTATAAAAGAGCATGTTAGAAAGGCAGTGTCATTTAAAAGCAAAGGTAGTCAAAGGTTCACCAATCTGTGACCAACTGCTTAAAAATTATGTGGAACAATTTCAATTCTTCAACATAAAATCCCACCCTCTGCAGTAGATGATATCATCAGGGGCACTGCATTAAAAGCAGACATGATTCAGTCATGCAAATGACTGCATGTGCTCAGAAATGCTTCCAGAAATCATTGTCTATGAACACAATCAATGAGCACATGTCTATGAACACAGTTTGATGTGCAATCCACAAATGTAAGTTAAATCTCTAGAATGTAAAGAAGAAGCCTTACTAATACAAAGCAGTAATGCTTCCATTTTGTCTGGGTCGAAGCTCACTTTAAATGAAAAGAGGCAAAATAGAAAATTGCTTTATGTTCATAGTAACATAGTGACATAGTAAGCAAGGCCGAAAAAAGACATTTGTCCATCCAGTTCAGCCTATATTCCGTCAGAATAAATCCCCAGATCTTCGTCCTTCTAAAGAACCTAATAAGTGTAAGATACAATATTTTTAAGCTCCAGGAAGACATCCATGCCTCTCTTGAACCCCTCGACTGAGTTCGCCATCACCACATCCTCAGGCAAGGAACTCCACATTCTCACTGCCCTAACAGCAAAGAATCCTGCTCTATGTTGATGGAAAAACCTTCTCTCCTCCAGAGGCAGAGAATGTCCCCTTGTGACCGTCACCTTCCTTTGTATTGTCCCCTTATATACTTACACTTGGTTATTAGATCGCCCATCAGTCGTCTTTTATCCAGACTAAATAATCCTAATTTTGCTAATCTCTAATGGCTATTGTAGTTCCCCCATCCCCTTTATTAATTATGTTGCCCTCCTTTGTACTCGCTCTAGTTCCATTATATCCTTTCTGAGCACCGGTGTCCAAAACTGTACACAGTACTCCATGTGCGGTCTAACCAGGGATTTGTACAGAGGCAGTATAATGCTCTCACCATGTGTATCCATTGTCCAAGAAGTATCGTCACTCCTTGAGGAGATCAACATGCTAAGCATGCCAAGATGAGGAGACTTAAAGCCGCAATGCTCCTCTGGGAAATATGCTAATTATGCAAATTGTCTCTTTAGAGAGGAAGAGAGGTAGAATTCTAGTACCACCTATTGGAAGGTAGCAATCCTACAAGTCAATGTTGACCCTTTAAGGAGCCTTATCACATGACCTAGGATAATAGCCAAACCAGAGACAATTTGCATAATTAGCATGTGTATCTAGACATCTTTCAATGCACCCCATGATCCTGTTTGCCTTGGCAGCTGCTGCGTTGCACTGGCTTCTCCAGGTACGTTTATCATTAACTAGGAACCCCAAGTCCTTCTCCATGTCAGATTTATCCAGTGATTTCCGGTTCAGTGTGTAATGATATTGATTCCTTCTTCCCATGTGTATAACCTTACATTTATCATTGTTAAACTGCATCTGCCACCTTTTGGCCCAAGTTTCCAACTTATGCAGATCCGTCTGTAGCAGAATACTATCTTCTCTTGTATTGACTGCCTTACATAATTTTGTTGTATCTGCAAATATAGACATTTTACTGTGTAAACTTTCTACCAGATCGTTAATAAATATGTTGAAGAGAATAGGTCCCAACACAGACCCTTGTGGTACCTCACTGGCCACAGTGACCCAGGTAGAGAATATACCATTTATAACCACCCTCTGGTTTCTATCACTAAGCCAGTTACTTACCCATTAACACACATTTTCCCCTAGACCCAGCATTCTCATTTTGTGTACCAACCTCTTGTGTGGCACGGTATCAAACGCTTTGGAAAAATCAAGATATACCATGTCCAATGACTCACCTTGGCCCAGTCATCAGCTTGCCTCTTCAAAAAAACTGATTAGATTGGTTTGACAGGAGCAATGACTCATAAACCCATGCTGATATGGAGTTAAACAGTTATTTTCATAGAGATAATCCAGAATAACATCCCTCAGAAACCCTTCAAATATTTTACCAGCAATAGAGGTAAGACTTACTGGCCTATAATTTCCAGGTTCACATTTAGAGCCCTTTTTGAATATTGGTACCACATTTGCTATGCGCCAGTCCCGTGGAATAGACCCCGTCGCTTTAGAGTCCCTAAATATAAGAAACAATGGATTGTCTATTACATTACTTAGTTCTCTTAGTACTCATGGGTGTATGCCATCCGGACCTGGATATTTATCTATTTTAATCCTATTTAGCTGACTTCACATCTCTTCTTGGGTTAGATTGGTGACCCTTAATATAGGGTCACCTAGCATTTCATTTTCCACCGTGAAACGTACGATGAGGCACATTCACCGAGTAAATTATCAGAAGCCCAGCGTGCTGTACGATGAGGCTCGTTTCCCGAGTGTTCAGAAGAATTAAAATGTTAAATTCTTAATGAACTCTTCGGATGCTGTTTCCTGCAGACTGAAGAGGAGAGGAACCATCCAGTTGCTACCTGCACAAAGTTCAAAATCCTGCATTTCTGATAGTATATGGTTGCAATAGTGCCTATGGCACTGGCAACTTACACATAATGGAAGGAGCTATCACTGCTGAGCATTATATAGAGGGTTTTGAACAACATATGCTCCCATCCAAGCAATGTCTATTTCAGAGAAGGCCTTGCATATCTCAGCAAGACAATGCTAACCACATACTGCCTCCATAACAACAGCATGGCCTCACAGAAGAAGAGTTCAGATGATGACCAGACTGCCTTCAGTCCAGATCTTTTACCAATGGAAAACATTTGGCGCATAATGAAATAAAAAATCCGGCAAAGACCCTGAACTATGTAGCAGCTAGAATACTTCATCAAAGATGGGACAACTTTCTTGCCTCAAATCTCCAACAACTAATTGGACTCTTTACTTTCAAGACAATTATAATTTGTTATAAAAAGAAGAAGGGGTGTTACACAATGGTCCTGTCCCATCATTTTTGAGATGTGTTGCTTCCAACAATTTCTAAATGAGTACATTTTTTTCAAATGGAAATGAAAAATGTTCAACTTTTAACTTTTAATATGTGTTCTATGATCTGTTTTGAATAAAATACTGTTCTAAGAGATTTCCAAATCATTACATTCTGTTTTTTTTACATTTTACAAAGCGTTTCAAATTTTTGGAGTTGGGCTTGTGTATTTATACAGCACATGCAGCTAGTTAGCCTTATTTCAGAATGAAGTAAGTCTGCCAACATGCACATCACTATATTTTCTCAATTTTTTTTATAAATCGAAAATACTGTATCTTCTCCGAACTTTTACACAATATCACAGCTTGAAATTTAATCTCTTCACTTGGGACTGTAAAAATAGATAACAAAATCAGTGGGTTCCAACAGCAAAGCAAACATAATTCAAATGAGTGGATGTTTAAATGCTAATCTATATATGCATTGGGGTGGTTGATATTTCAGATTTTATTAAATTTGCTGACTAAAGTGCAAAGATTTTTGCAAGAATAACATTAACTTTGTATTGCACACATTTTTTTTGCTTCTTCCAACAACTCACAAAACAAATAACTTTCTATTCGGTATTTATCTTCATTATTGGACAAACAATTAAATATACAAATAAAGCTCTAAATACCTCATATCAATCCTTTTATATAGGGTAATCTACTGTGCCTCATTAGCATTTACCATACATAGTAGCCTTAGCATAAAATCGCTAAAGATAGTGTTAAGCACAGGAATAGCAGTACTGGATTAAACAGGTAAGTAGCAATGATCTTATGAAATTTGAATTTGTGATGTTTGATTATTTTTTTTACAAAAAAAAAAGATGTGTGGATCACTCTCAGATCTCATAAGACTGTATCAATCCCTTTCCACGCTCTTTAACACAAACACAACCTAACTTAAGAGAAAATGACCTCACCATAAAAATGGATGCTAATGTGCAAATTACCAACAGTTCATTTAACAACAGAGTGCACTAACCGACTTGTCATGTTTTTTTTAAAAATTAAAACAATCCAAAATTATTCCCCCTAGTCATTTATGATCAAGAAGACCAACCTGTCCAAAACATGGACTCAAACTGATGCTGTTGTTTTCAGAGGTTAACATCTGTTGTGAATATGCTGGAGGCGGCTTCTGAGCTGGGG
>VIAB01012754.1:57842-68174 GCA_009801035.1 Oophaga pumilio
ATCAACTTAATTGACAGCAACATAAGTGAGCAGTAACAACACTGACCAATCGATATCAGCATAACATTTGTAGCTGAATGAACTTTAGTTTCTGAAACCAAGTAAAGGAGAAAGTCTTCCCACAGTGGAGGTATATATGAAGGTACAATTGTACCTCTGCAGACTGTTAACGTTGTAAAATTATGCAGCCTGACGAAGGTTAATTGATGGTGACTCAGACTAACTGGTTTAAACATGTACCCCATTTTTAAGAACAGCATACAAAAGTGCTGCTTCCTGTGCTAAATCTGTGTAATTGGCTTAAATTATGATGAACTTGTCAAGCCCTGATAGGCCGTGTCTCCTTTCATTAAGCTCCACCTACTTTTCAAAATGTTAGCAGAGCAGTAGTAAAAATATCAAGATGCAAACATTTTGCAACATTTGCAACAATTTTACAATGATTGCTAACACAAAATAATTTATAGATTGGGAAAAATATGTCCACGTGCAGTTAGCAAAAATAAACCTTGTGAGAGCATATAATTCTGATTATTATTCTAGCAATAAGATCAATGAAGAACACTAATGGCTGCAGAATGTAGTATATTAGGCAACATTCACACGATGATTTTATTGGACCAGTCACATCCACAAATTGTGGATGTAACTGGTTTTGTGTTCAGCTCTGTGAATCTGTCCACGTAGTAGATGGGTGCAGGAGCTCCATACATGTACATGAGCTAGTCTGTTCCATAGAATGAATCGGACTACTGTATGATGCAATGTTTCTTTCCATTTGGCCTAAGGTCCATGTGGAAAATAGCTCTTGTCTACTGGCACAAAGGCTAACATTTGGTACGTGTGACGTCACACATGTACACATGGACCAAAAATACATTCAAAAAGCCTTAGGAATATGTCTCTGGAAAGTCCCTGGAGGTTAAACTAAACACAGTTTTTGGGGTGCTATATTGACAAGATAGGTACCTTTTTGGAACCAGTCAGACCAGTATCATATTTATATGGAAAAGCGTAGTCAATAAACTTGTCGATATAGAAATATTCAGTGACCAACACTGAGAATGTGCACCATGGGTTTCAAGTGAGAAACAGCATAAACTTCATCTACATGAGGATGTCATTTAGTTTCCTTTCCAAAGTACAATTATCTGCTTGTTGTACTGAATTTACATTAGAGTTATCATAATTTAATAAAATCAAGTGGACTAGACAACAAAAATATCCAAGACTATAAATAGTAAAGCTCATAGATAATCTGGAATTATGGTATTTTTCATAGCAAAAACATCTCTGCGGACTGTACAAAATAATGAGGTGAGAAATGGGGACTTAATTGAGGCACACTTTTATGTAATTTTGAATAAAAATGAACAAAAATATTAAGTAGAGATACACATTGTCACATAAAACAAATGACAGGTCCCATTTCATAACATTTCCAATATTCGTTGTTTCAGATGCTGCACATCTCGTATCTTCACAGCATAGACAATTGCCTTCAGATACAAAATGTGCAGCATCTGAAACAACGGATACTGGAAGCCTGTGCTAGCATTTCTTCTGCGGTGTTGCTATCAGTGTGTCAAGAGTGGGAGAAGAGGGTTTCATTGACAATCCAACACAATGGGCAGCACTTTGAACACATTATAAGTGGTCATAAACTTGTAAATAACTCATGAAAGAAAAAAGTTACGTTAAAACCAAGCACACCACTGTTTTTCTTGTGAAATTCTCAATAAGTTTGATGTGTCACATGATCCTCTTCCCATTGGAAAAAATAAATTTGGATCCAAAATGGGCAACTTCAAAATGGTCGCCATGGTCACCACCCATCTTGAAAAGTTTTCCCCCTCCCATATGCTAAATTGCCACAAACAGGAAGTTGATATCACCAACCATTCCCATTTTATTTAGGTGCATCCATATAAATGGCCCACCCTGTGTATTTCTTGTCATAGCTAGGTAAAATGTTGGTAGAACTCAACTAAACCCTTTAAATCAGTATAATCTATCAGGGAATGGTGATTTCCATTGTAAAACAAACACAACTGTGTTGTAACCTCCAACATAAATGTAAACTAAATAGCAAATATGAATATAAACAGACTAAACACTGAACAAGAGGAAAAATATAAAGCACTTACATAAACTGCTTTATTTAATTAGTTAACTCTTACAATATACTCAGTTGGGACTGATAATTTGTTGGAAAAGAATGATTCAATTTACTCAGTAAATATACAAATTATATGCTATTTGACAAATTTGACGCTATTTTTATTTTTTTTTTATATTTGCTCAGACTAAAAAAATATAGGAACAACACACACACGCATAGTGTACGATGTTGTACAATGATATGTATTGCCAATAGCTAGAGATAGATGATGTTATTAGAGTGGAATTGAATTTGATCTGAATTTGACAAAAGTCCTTATTCTGAAGAATAGGGATTTTTTGTAATTCCATTTGAGCTAATTCAGCAAAATGGTGGCCAGCTGTGGCCACTATCTCGCTGAGCTGTGATTGGCCAGCAAAAGGTTAAAAAGAAAAAAAAGCATATTAACCTCATCACTCATCTATCTGACAATCTCTGTCTGCCTTCCAGTTATACATGCCTTAGTTGCATCATATATCTGGCCTGATGTTCACTATAGGCTAGGGAGTCTGGCTAAAATTAGGCTCTTGAGTTCAGTGTGCATTCTCTGGGACCATCATTAGTACATGAGAACATCACCAAAGCCACCATCAATGCATGGGTGCATCTCCAGAATCACCAGTGCATGTATATATCACCAGAACCATCATCAGTGCATGAATAGAGCACCAGAGCATCATCAGAACATAGATATAGCACCAGAACCTCTGTCAGTACAATAATAGAGCACCAGAACTACCATTCTACTGCTGATCTATTCATTGGTTATAGAAATCCTTGGCAGGTAAATGTCCAAAAAGACAGCACCTGCAACAAGGCAACAGGACATTTTATTGGTGTGCATGTACAGATGTAAAATTTAACTCCTAAGACAAATTTGAAAAAATAAAAATAGTTTGTGACCTGAACAAATGTCAGATTTTGGGAAAAAAGTCTGGATTTTGGCAAATTTTCATGTCTTTTGAAAAACCATTATTCCCTCCTTTATCTAAAGTAATTACTGTACACAAGAAATCAAAACCTCAGCACAGTCTTGTGACAAGCAGCACACATTCTTTTTATTTTCTTTTTTTTCTGTAAAAGATATTGAGCTGAATGGCTTGCTGCTTTCCAGTGCATGAAGGATGGTGAAAAAATGTTTCATTCAAGTGCAGCAGGACAGATGCCAGTTGCACCATATCAGTGATCAATCAGACTGAGGAGAGCTGACAACAGCAGCAACGACAGCAGTCTGATTACTACACTGATCATATTCAGTACTGTTGTTGTAGAACACAGTCGGTCTAGTATATGTGGCCAAAGCTTTATCTCTCTATCTCTAAGGGCTCATTCAGATGAGCATATTTTTAGTCTGAGTGCAATCCAACAAAACAGTGGTTTGCACTTGGAGCATTGTTAGTCTATGGGGCAGTGAACATGACCTCTTTTGTTTCCCAGAGTCTGCCCAAGGAAAAAAATCACAGCATGCATGATTTGCATCTGATATGCGGATCACACTTGGCCATGCAAGTAAATTACTCAATGAGTCAATGTGTCTTTGGAAAAAATTGAATCGCACATGGATGATATCTGAGTGCAGTCCAATTTTTCATGGACTGGCAGAATGAAGAGGGAGACTTTTTTATATATGTTCTTCTTCTTTCAGAAATTTGGATAACACCATGATCACACTCTGATCAAATTCTGATCACAGTGTGATTAGCGTCATAGAACAGATTTTTTCAGATGAGAGAAAATACGGTCAAGTGATCCTTGTCTAATTGCTCTGAAGTCCTCTTGTATCTGAACAAAAAGTAAAGAAAACAATTAATAGAAAATGTATCTATTAGTATAATACTAATTTAAACAATATTGAAGTTTTAACTATGTAAAGCAGGTTTAACTTCAATCTAATACCACAATGTAAAAATAATTCTGTCTGCTTACAAAAAGTGTTACCATTGACCGTAGTAATCAATAGATCATTGTATAACAATATATGTTTCAGTTTGCTTGAGACAAGAATGGAATGATGGATTTACATTGTGGTGTCCATGCATTGCCGCTTTCACTGTCCATAAGTGAAAAAATTATTGGGTGTGCTTACAATAATCATGTCAGCCTATGTTGCTAATTGTAACGCCTATATAACGTATTTATATTCTGACTAAAGAAAGCTAAAGATTTTTATAGAATCTCTTTTACTTTGCTGGGTTTAACCATAAATCATAAAGAATAATAATCTGATATCAGATAATGTCACTTTTTATAGATTGCACAATGTCTGATCTTTTTAAGACAGAATATCTCAAAAGTTTATAGCAGAGGTTATGAAATTTATTAAATATCTATTTATGGAACCATAGGCTACACTAGTTATTTCACCTCTATGTTGATTTCCAAAGGGTGAAACGTTTCTTTAGATTCACCATGAAGCTGTAAGACCATTTTCTTTTGTAACTTTCAGAGGCTGCAAATCCCCGTGAGAGAAAGTTAGAGAACAAGTGGAAATGAAGTATAAATGTTTTTTTGGCATGTCTTGAAAATCACAAGAGTCTCTCTTGCAAGACCATTATCCTTCAGAGCACAAATTCTTGCAGAATGTTCATTTCCTTGGAAATGTTTAATTTTAGCTGTACACTTGGTATTTAACCCCTTGTGGTTATTCTCAGAATTTTAAAATATTGATCCCAGCGAATATCACCAGATGAATCAGTGCATGAGTACAAAGATACAGTGAAATGATACATTTGAGGCTCCTCAGCTCTGATGCAGAAAATCTTGCTGTAGGTTTTTCTTGAGGCTTCAGTAATATTCTTCTTCAGCAGGGCTCGGGGATTAGTGGAAACTGTGCCTATGGATATTACTATTGCTATGTTTCATACAATTGGATCTTTGCTTTTATTTTACTTACTGTTTAGCAGTATGAAACTTACTACTCTATGCTGCCAAAATCTACTTAAACACTTAAACAATAATGGAAAACTAAAGGAAAAATGTAAACCTCATTAACTTTCATACTGTCCACCAGGGGCACAGCACAGACATTTATGGCAAAGCCATAAACAGAATGCAGGCTGCTGTGAAAGGGGCTGGCGATGGACTTACAGGGCAAATAAGCTCTATTAATAAATATATCACTTCTGCCCACACGGGACAGTTCTTGAAAGTCTTGTCTGTGCAAAGGTGGGAAAGAAATAATAAATTTTGTTATGACGTTATTTATGTTACATGCATGGGCCGACATATAATTGGTGCAACGTGTGTGGCTGCACAGAGGCCCAAAAGGTATGAGACCCACTTCCACCTCCAAAGCAAGTGGAATAGGATAAGATATTGATCTACAAAGGGCCCATGTACTGTTCTTGCACAGGAGTCCTTTTTTGTCTGTGTTCACCAGTGACCTACGTAGAGACACAGATCAGTAGTGCACACACTGTGCGGGCCTTTCCGTGGGCACTGTTCTCATTGTGCATGCATGTCTGAGTCTGATAGCTGCTCCCGCCTTGCTACCTGGGCATCACACTAAGATAATACACATATGTGCTACCTGACGCCTGAGCTGCACACAGTGAATTCCTGCGATCTTTGAATAAAGGCCAGTCCATGATGTTCAACCCGGTAAACATTGATTCCTCAGCGAATAGCCCAAAAATCTTTTCACCCAGCCCAAAGTATTCTTCATTCTGTTTCAGAAACACACTTTTGCCAGGTGAAAGAATATTTTGGACTTATGCATTGTTACACATGCCATTAGTGCAAAATGTGCAGCCACGGAGGGACCTAAAAAGTAAGGAAGCCCACTTGCATCCCCAACGCAGGGGAAATAATGCAGTATGATGAACTATTGGACTACAAGATGCTCATATGCTGCTCTGGCATAGGGGCCCACTACTTTCTGTGTCCGCCTTTGGTTATATGTACATATCTGTTATACAGCAATAGCCACAAACCTCTGCACCGCATTTATGGCTAAAACTGGAATATTCAACTTTATGTGGCAATTAACCCCTTAACGACCAGAGGTATTTTAGGTTTTGCATTTTCACTTTTTGCTACCCTTCTTCCCAGAGCCATCGCTTTTTATTTTTTTGTCAAAATGGCCATGTGAGGGCTTGTTTTTTGATGGACAAGTTGTAATTTTGAACAACACCATTGGTTTTACCATATCTTGTACTCAAAAACAGGAAAAAAATCCAAGTGCGGAGAAATTACAAAAAAAGTGCAATCCCACAGTTGTTTTTTTTTTTCACCATGTTCACTAAGTGCTAAAACTAACCTGACATTATGATTCTCCAGGTCATTACGAGTTCATAGACACTAAATATGTCTAGGTTCTTTTTTATTTAAGTGGTTAAAAAAAAATTCCAAAGTTTGTTAAATCAAACATCAAGAGGAAGTGAGTGGCCTGCTGCAGCTCTGACTTCCTCTTGCTGTCTCATTTGCCCGAAGGCAGGAAGAATGAATTCAGCTCTGATTTGGTGCATGGATTGAGTGTCATATCAATATGATGTGATCCCTGGAAGAGCGAGTGCTAGCACCGCTGGAATGGCAACAGAGATGAGTACAATAGTTGTTATTTTAAAGAGGGCAAAAGTGTTGATTGAGATGGAGCTGTCTTAAAAGTGGACAACCCCTTTAAAACCCTTCTACCTGACCTGACTTACTTGATTCCCTTTGCTGACTTTGGACTGATTTAAATCTCCCTTTACCTAATTAATCTGACTTTGATTTTGCCCTCCTGGTTTTGACCTCAGTTATCACCTGATTTCATCTGTGTTTTTTAGTTTTGACCTGGCTGGTCAACTTTCCTCTGCCAGTTTAATGCACCAGCCAGCAACTTCTTTGTGGATGCAATCTAGGGGTCCATTTTGTAAGTACATGAGATAAAGACTTGTTAAAGAGTTAAAGCAAAGAGAGTGACTTTCTCATACACTTTTAAAAGCTGCCAGGCTTTCACAAGCAAATCACCCTTATAACTGCACGTAATTTCATCTCTATATATTTACTACTTTCACTGCAGTTAAAAATAAAAAAACATAAATAATAGTGTTAACACCTTGTAGTTATTTCAGCAAAACGCAAATATCAAACAACATCTAGTGTAAGCCCAGTTAATTTTTTTTGTAATACACATATATAAATATACTTGCACCAACTGCAAAGAAGTTGTGTGAACGGTTAATTCTTATGGAAGAAATCCGTTTGATCTTGGAGCTGTGTTTTTAAGGACACCTTGTCATTTTATATTAGTAAGTTTTAAATACTGAGAAGAGAATTTAACCCCCTGCTGGGAAAACATGGCTTAGCAGAAGTTTTACATCCGGCCTCATTGATCCACAGATTATCTCAAATCGGAGATTGAACTCCCTTCGGGAGCTGCAGGGAGGGAAAGCTAATGTGAGAAAGTGTGTAGATTTTATTCTTTTGACTGCAAGGCTATACAGATCAAATCTGGCAAGTTGGAAGCAAGGGAGTTGTTTTCCTTCTTTGTATTTTTACACTTGTTTCTTGATGTCAATATTCACAATCTATAACGCATTGCAAGACGCAGAACAGACACACTGATACAGAATTTGCATGCATTAATGGGATTTACCAGTCTCTTGTTAGAAATGTTCAGGCAATCGTAAAACATTTATGCACATAATTCAGAGTATGTACGCCTAAAGTTTTTTAGATAACATTGTAACTTTTGTGTTGAGGTATCTTTTTGTAAACTGGTAAAATATATGACGGCCTCATCAAAAACTATGTATAAGTGAAAGGAATTATGGCTAACCTTACAGAACAGGCTAATAGCTATTGAAACTTGTCAGTAATTCTACTAGAAAGCTGCAGTGATTAAGTGGGAGTATGTTGATTAGCTGGACTTTGACAAGGATTATTCGATTGTGGCAGGCGAGGGTTTCATAAGGAATTTCCTAAGTCTTAAGATGGAACTACAGCTTGACATGTCAGGGAATTTGGGACTTCTTCACTGTGGATCTAAAAAGATTTTCTTTTTTTTTAACAAAGGCAATTTAATTTGCAAAACAACTAATAATTGTAAGAATTATATTTTCAGGATGAGGATCAAAACAATTACTTTTGTATTATAAGAATAGGTGTGTACAGAGTTTATTGTATTAGAATTTCAATAACTTATTTTAATTTATTTGTAAATATTAATTAACAATTTGTAACATATATGTTTCCAATGTAAAAATTAATCAATCATAGACTAATGTTTGAAAACTTCAGACTTCTTTATTTTTAGTTACCAAAAAATGAATTCATGTGGTCTGGGTGAACAAAGAGGTCTTATCTGTAATTAATTTTCTGCACCAAAATAGTGCAAGAATCACAGCTAGAGATGACCAAATAATTTGATATGAGAATTTGGCAACTTTGTCTATTTAACCCCTTAAGGACCAAGCCATTTTGTAGGTTAATGACCAGGCCTTAATTTTGAAATCAGACTACTGTCAATTTATGTGCTTATAACTCTGGAACGCTTCAACGGATCCCGCTGATTCTGAGACTGTTTTTTTGTGACATATTTTACTTCATGTTAGTGGTCAAATTTATTTGATGTGACTTTCGTTTATGAAAAAACTGGAAATATGGTGAAAATTTTGAAAATTTTGCAATTTTCAAAGTTTTAATTTTTATGCCCTTAAATCAGAGAGATATGTCACAAAAAAATAGTTAATAAATAACATTTCCCACATGTCTACATTACATCAGCATAATTTTGGAACCAACATTTTTTTTGTTAGGAAGTTACAAGCGTTAAAAGTTGACCAGCGATTTCTCATTTTTCCAACAAATTTTGCAAAACCATTTTTTTTAGGAACCACCTCACATTTGAAGTCACTTTCAGGGGTTAATATGACAGAAAATACCCAAAAGTGACACCATTCTAAAAAACGCACCCCTCAAGGTGTTCAAAACCACATTCAAGAAGTTTATTAACCCTTTAGGTGCTTCACAAGAATTGAAGCACTGTGGAAGGAAAAAATGAACATTTCACTTTTTATTCCCCAAAATTTACCTTTGGACACAATTTTTTTTATTTTGTTAAGGGTATCAGGAGAAAATGAACCACAATATTTGTTGTGCAATTCTCCTGAGTACACCGATACCCCATGTGTGGAGGAAGACCAATATTTAGGCGCACGGCAGTGCTCAGAAGGGAAGGAGCATCAATTGAGATTTTGAATGTCAAACTGGCTGGAATCGAGAGCGGACGCCATATCGCGTTTGGAGAGCCCTTGATGTACCTAAATAGTGGAAACCCCCATAAGTGACCCCATTTTAGAAACTAGACCCCCAAGGAACTTATCTAAATGTGTGGTGAGCACTTTGAACCCCCAAGGGCTTCACAGAAGTTTATAACGTAGAGCCGTAAAATTAAAAAATCATATTTTTCCACGAAAATTATCTTTTCACCTCCAATTTTTATTTTCCCAAGGTTAACAGGACATCAAAAGTTAATGTGAAATTTGTCCTGAGTATGCTGATACCCCATATGTGGGGGTAAACCACTGTTTTGGTGCATGGCAGAGCTCGGAAGGGAAGGAGCACCGTTTGACTTTTTCAACGCAGAATTAGCTGGAATTGAGTTCAGACACCATGTCGCATTGGGAGAGCCCCTGATGTGCGTAAACAGTGGAAACTCCCCAATTCTAACTCCAACTCTAACCCCAACACACCCCTAACCCTAATCCCAACCCTAACTATAACCCTAACCAGAAACCTAACCCTAACACACCCCTAACCCTAATCCCAACCCTAACACTAATCCCAACCCTAACCCTAATACCAACCGAAACCGTATTCCAAACCCTAAGCCTAATTTTAGCCCCAACCCTAACCCTAACCCTAAATTTAGCCCCAACCATAACCCTATTCCTAACTTTAGCCCCAAACCTAACCCTAACTTTAGCCCCAATCCTAGCCCTAACTTTAGCCCAACTCACTTTAGCCGAACTCTAACCCTAATGGAAAAATGGAAATAAATACTTTTTTTATTTTATTATTTTTCCCTAACTAAGGGGTGATAAAGAGGGCGGTTTGATTTACTATTTTTTATTGTGATCACTGTAATGGGGTCTATCACAGTGATCAAAACCCTTTATGGCGTGTTTTTATGTTTGGCAGCTGTCACACCAAAAGATGCTTTTTATTGCAAAAAATAGTTTTTGCAT
>VIAB01012757.1:19016-29116 GCA_009801035.1 Oophaga pumilio
GCATGTCACTACGGGTTGTTTGTATATTGTTTTTGGGTGTTTGGCTGCTTCACAAATACACTATTTGCATTCAAAGAATCCCGTCTCTGATTGTTCATTGCCCCACGCTATCAGAATCCTCGAGTTCCTACAATAGTATAACAGGCAGCTGGACGCACACATAGACGGGTCTCCAAGTCTTTCTTAAATTCTTTATGGGTCATGTTTGCTCAGCAACCTAATCTAACACGCATCGGCGTTGTTGGGGACCCAGGTGTGGTTTTTAGGTAACTCTTCCTACACTACTATGACATTTCAATGTTGTATTTTATAGACTGGTTTACAACCGCTTATGCATGGCTAGAGATCTATTCGTTGTTGGCCCGCCTGCAGGAGAGGCATCTTTATCACGATACAGATTCATATATTTTTTGTGCGCAGGAGAGGTGAGTGGCACGCGCCTTTAGGTGATTACCCTGGGGCATTGATGAGTGAAGTAGTCGAGGGCACTACAAACTCGACACGGGGGAAACTGTCTTAAAAGTGACGGGAATAACACTAAATGTCGGTAACTCTCAATCTATTAATTTTACCATTCTGAAAGATCTAGTTCTGAACTACACGCGCAATTCTGCCGCAGAAACTCAGAAGCGTATCGTCTCTTACTGATATGATGTAAAGTGGAAATCGCTGTATCAGATAAACTAAATACTCTGCTAACATTATCAAATTCGTATCAAAATATTCACAAAGCGTATCAGAATGAGGATCAATCAGACACACTACTATGAACAGAGTTCGAAAGAAGTATCAAACTCATATCATGATCATATAAAATGAGAATCTTACTGATATGATGTAAAGTGAAAATCGCTGTATCAAATAAACTAAATACTCTGATAACAATACCAAACCCGTATCAAAATGATTCACAAAGCGTATCAAAATGAGGATCAATCAGATACACTACTATGAGCAGAGTTTGAAAGAAGTAACAACTTTAAATCTCGTTAGCACTACTGATCCTGGTCATCAACAATTGCCAAATACCAACCCTGATAAAAATCAAGAGGTCTCTGAAATTGTAAGCCATATAAACCAAAGATATAAAAAGAATACTGAATTTTTACTAAGCAGGTTACTCCAGAATAAAAATGTGACAGCCTGGAATGATAAAGCCGAATTTATTTTCAAAGGCTCTGTAATAGCAGGGTCTAACTTACTGGATTTGGTACGTACTACTACACAGACTCACGCTCTGACCAGCAGGAATTTACCTAGGGGCTGGGATTCGTTTATGCGGGCTATGATCGAACTAAATATACCCTCTACAGTCATGGGTAATCCCGCTACTAGACAGCGCTTAGACAAGTTAAAAATGTCCGCCAGCGAAGGTGTATCTACACCGATGAGGCTAGACCCCTCGCCCCGTACAATTCATTTTCTGGCACCACACAAATATTGTAGCAAATCAATGTGTATTAAATTGATTAGTGACACGATTCCAGCAATTTGATAACAAATTCATAACAAATTGATATCAAAGTAGCGTATTAAGTAGCATATTAAAGTTTATTAAATAGGTACCATACGAATATTGTAGCAAATCAAGCTGTATTAAATTGGTTACTGACACGATTCCAGCAAATTGATAACAAATTGATAGCAAAGTGATATCAAACTGTATTAAATAGATATACGGATATCGTAGTGTGTGTCAGACTGTATTAAATAGATATCATACGGATATCGTAATGTGTATCAGAGTGTATTAAATAGATATCATATGTATATCGTAGCGCATTAAAGTGTGTTAAATAGATATCATGTGAATATCGCAGCAAATAGTGATCAAGTATAAAATGAGCGGACTACTATCATATACTGATATTCCATGGATATACACAACTCCCACAAATTCATAACAGATTGATAGCAAATTGTCTCTGAAATATCAGAATCTGTCTAGCATATTGCTACATAAAACAGGCTGCTAGTATGAGAATTCCATTCAGAATCAATAGCTTCTGTCTATCTCGCCTAGAAAAAACAGATATCAGATTTATCAAAACAGACAAATCCAGGATGCGTATAGTACTGTATGCGGTCATTACTGCGTATATTTTTTACATTTTTTTAGCGCGCAACTTAGTCCTCAATAAGATTTTACACAACTCCACAGACGATAAGCAAAGAAATGATAGAATCGTGTCAAATTTTATATCTGAGAGAATATCAACTGTAAAAATAAACCTCAGTACATCTGCTGTTTGTCTCTCTTTACTTCCTTGACCAGAATGTTTGGACAGTTGTGTGTAGAAAATAATGGCTGTCTGTATGTCCATTTTCTCATCACAAAAAGTTCTGGTAATAAATGCTTTTTTAACATGATTGCTTTGCTACATAAAACAGACTGCTAGTATGGGAACTTCCTGCAGAAACATTACCCACTATATATGGCAGTTAGAAAAGCAGTTATTTGTCTAATTACTGAAGGTACTGCCACACTAAACGTTCCCGCTAGCGATCACGATAACGACGCATACTAATGCGATCGCTAGCGGGATCGTTTCAATGTTGCTAGTAGCTGCCAAAATTAGCGATCTCGTTAAGGACGCTATCGCGGTTAGCGATCTCCTTAACGACTTTAGGCGGTACAAAACACCGCACATCGCTCACAAAAAGGTGCCACACTCAGCGATATATGCTCACCAGCGGGACGCCAACGATAAAAATACGGTCCAGAACGATGTGAATGATGAACGAGATCACAGCAGGGGCACAGCAGGCGCCACGTCGTTGCTACATGCCACACACACCGGCATCACTAACGAGATCGCTAAATAGTGACGTTTTTTAGCGATCTCGTTAGTGATCTTGTTTAGTGTGGCATACCCTTAAGACTCGAGAAAAAAAAGCCTCACTTCACATATGTCTCTGAAATCACTGCACATATGGGTACAATTGTGGGTACAATATGGGTACACCTTGACGATGGTTGATGGGCTTTAAAATGTTTGGCCAAATGTTTATACTAAGCGTCTCAAATTTTTCCTTAAACTCCAAAGCGATATTGCTATTCAAAATTTCATGTATTCTATGTTGTCATGCTTTAGTATGATAGAGTGCAGCCTTTTTTCATATGTTTCGTCTGAAATCACTGCAGGCTAGTTCTTGCTAGCAGATAACATACATGAAAGTATCTATTTATTTATTACAATAGATTCTTTTAAACTTTTACAATACCGCATTGACCCTATACATAATATGTCAGTACAATGAGACGGGGGTTATAAGTCTCATATAAAATCACAATCTTTAGGGGATTAAAAATATGTGGAGCCTCTCGCTATCAAATAACAAACATGAAATAGTCGTGAAAATTTTAAAAATCAGTTCTAGCAAATAGATTAGTATTTCATAAGACTTCTAGCAAATAAATATATATAAAGTCTGAATAAAATTTGAGGAATATAAAATCAAAATGAGAGACACTTTGATAGAACTCTGATAGCACAGATAGATCAAATCCACAAGAAGCCTGATAAAATGATAGGGGGTGTGACCACCTGTCAAATTGAGTTTGATGACTAATGGGGCTTCTATACTACTCATGCCTCTGCAAGATGCTGTGGTAGCCATGCTGGTTTAGTATGCCTTTAATTTTGAATAAATCCCCAACAGTGTCACCAGCGAAGCACCCCCACACCATCACACCTCCTCCTCCATGCTTCACGGTGGTAACCAGGCATGTAGAGTCCATCCGTTCACCTTTTCTGCATCGCACAAAGACATGGTGGTTGGAACCAAAGATCTCAAATTTGGACTCATCAGACCAAAGAACAGATTTCCACTGGTCTAATGTCCATTCCTTGTGTTCTTTAGCCCAAACTGCTCTTCTGCTTTTTGCCTGTCCTTAGCAGTGGTTTCCTAGCAGCTATTTTACCATGAAGGCCTGCTGCACAAAGTCTCCTCTTAACAATTGTTGTAGAGATGTGTCTGCTGCTAGAACTCTGTGTGGCATTGACCTGGTCTCTATTCTGAGCTTCCGTAAACCTGTGATTTCTGAGGTTGGTGACTCGGATAAACTTTTCTCAGAAGCAGAGGTGACTCTTGGTCTTCCTTTCCTGGGGCGGTCCTCATGTGAGCCAGTTTCTTTGTAGCGCTTGATAGCTTTTGCAACTGCACTTGGGGACACTTTCAAAGTTTTCCCAATTTTTCGGACTGACTGACCTTCATTTCTTAAAGTAATGATGGCCACTCGTTTTTCTTTACTTTGCAGCTTTTTTCTTGCCATAATACAAATTCTAACAGTCTATTCAGTAGTACTATCAGCTGTGTATCCACCAGACTTCTGCACAACACAACTGATGGTCCCAACCCCATTTATAAGGCCAGAAATCCCACTTATTAAACCTGACAGCGCACACCTGTGAAGTGAAAACCATTTCCAGTGACTACTTCTTGAAGCTCATCAAGAGAATGCCAAGAGTGTGCAAAGCAGTCATCAAAGCAAAAGGTGGCTACTTTGAAGAACTTAGAATATAAGACATAATTTCAGTTGTTACACTCTTTTTTGTTAAGTATATAATTCCACATGTGTTAATTCATAGTTTTGATGCCTTCAGTGTGAATTTACAATTTTCATAGTCATGAAAATACAAAAAAATCTTTAAATGAGAAGGTGTGTCCAAACTTTTGGTCTGTACTGTACATAGGGCTATATATGGTTTCAATTTTTTGAATATTAGACAACAAGACAAGCTGATGAAATGTCCGAAATGTGGTATGGAAAGAATGGACTTATATCATGGGATTTGGCAGTGCGGAAAAATTGAGGGATTTTGGAAGCAAGTTCAGTGGTTGGTTCGAACAATCTGGAATAGGAACATGGAGCTGGAACCAATGGCTTGGCTATTCCATTATCAACATCAGGAGGGAAGGGATAAAGAAGGGGATACAATACCATCTCTCTTCCACGATATAGCCATGATAAGTAAAAGGGCAATTCTCCAGAAATGGTTGGTGAGAGAAATTCCCTCGAGAGAAGAGGTGATAAACCAGATGAAAAAAACGCTCATGCTAGAGAAAGTGGTGGTGGAGAGGAGCAAGGAAAGATTGACAGCAATTTTTTTCAGTACTGTAAATGGAGAAAGTTCATAAGGGTTATATGCTCAGGAGATGAAATAAGACAAATAATGTTAACATTTGTATCTACTGAATGGTACATGAAGGAAGATCTGTTAGGATCCCTAGGTAAGCTGAAAATATAGGGGAGGTTCCGAGGCTTTAAGGTTGGCTTTAAGACCTAAGAAACTGTTGAAGGTTGGGAGGAGGAAAATAGGAAGGAAGACTATATAAGGAGGAGGAGGTGATAGAGGCAAACTGGAAGGATTTTGTGAATTCCTTGATAGTTATTACGATGTTTGATATATTTTTATATCCTAATACTTATCCTTTCTATTATACAATTTGTATATTGTATGCAAGAAAATCAATAAAAAGTTGGTTTAAAAAAAAAAAAGAAACCCGTTAACTCTTGCTTTGCCTCCTGCTAGTCACTGCATCCCGCGTTCCTGCTTGTGATCTTACACATAGTTACTATAAAAGACCAACATCTGTAGGTACTTGAATGGACAGAAAAATGTGTGGCTTCTTTAGATGTGGTGACTGTTGCACATATCAGATGAGGCCAAGTTAATCATTCTTAGGCCGGGGTCACACTTGCGAGAAACTCGCATGAGTCTCGCACCTCAATACCCGGCACTGCTGCCAGCACTCGGGACCGGAGTGTGCAGCTGCATGTATTTCTATGCAGTCGCACACTCCGGTCCTGAGTGCCGGCGGTAGTGACGGGTATTGAGGTGTGAGACTCGTGCAAGTTTCTCGCAAGTGTGATCCCGGCCTTAAACTCATCCATGGGAAAAATGTTCTATCACAGAGACTTTTCCAATTGCAAAACTGCAGTTCGCGTCTACATAGCTACAAATTCCTGCTCCCTGGACTACATAGCAAAGACCAAAAGGTAGTTGAGAAAGAGAGTGGGAGAATATCTGGGGATATATGGCATGACCGTAACACCCCTCTGGCGAGACATATGAATAGGCTGCATCATGATGAGACAGGGAAGATCTTTTTTGTATAATAGAGGTGGTTTAACCCAATGCCAGAGGGGGTGACCATGATAAAAATATCCTTACAAGGGAGAGCGAATGGATATTCAGGATGGTCTCATTAACCTCAAGGGCACTGAATGAGCAGATATATGTCTGTTTTTTTGTGAATATGACTTCATTATTTACCGTTATATATGCATAAATCTCTGTGCATTGCTACTTTACCCTGTGAATAGGGTTCAAATATGATAGCTCTCATAATAAAGTGATGCAAAAATGATTATTTTTTTCTATAAAATCGTTTTTATTGTGTAAAAGCGCCAAAACATAAAAAACATATAACTGGGGTATCCATGTAATCGTACTGACCAGAAAAATAAAGCTGCTTTATCAATTTTACCACACGCGGAACAGTATTAAAAAAAAAAAATCCTGAATTGCTGGTTTTTGTTCATTCTGCCTCCCAAAAATCGAAATAGAAAGCGACCAAAAAATTTAGTGTGCCTAAAAATGGTACCAAGAAAAACGTCAACTCGACCCACAAAAAATAAGCTGTACATGAATTTGCACATCAAAATAAGAAAAAATTATAGCTGTCTAAATATGGGGCTGCAAAAACTAGATTTTGCAATAAAAATGGGTATTTTAGTGTGTGATGGCTGCCAAACATAAAAACCTGATATAAATCTGGTATCGCTGTGACCGCACCGAACGGAAGAATAAAGTTGTCTAATCACTTATACCACAAGAGGAACAGCATAAAAAATAAATAAAGCCTTCCGTATATTTTTTCATTCTGCCTCACAGTAAGGTGCAGCGTGGTTGACCACAGTTTTGGGCACTTGTGAAAAGAAGGACAACACTGAACTGAGGACAGATGGAGTGCAGAGCAACTAAGCTGCCTCATTATAGTGAATGGCTCCCTCAAGGGTTTCATCTGTCATGTCACTTGGAGAATAAGGCCGGCGTCACACTCACCGTAGAAAAATACGGACCGTATTGTACGAGCGTAATACGCCAAAATGTTGCCGGCACAACAATCCGTATTTCATCCATTGTCAGCGTGCGGCTGCCTATTTTGCGCATGTAAGCATCCGTATGCAATCCGTATGGCATCCGTACAGCGTTTTTTTCTCGCCGCCTTGCAAAATGAACATTTAACGGTTTTTAGGCCTGAAACTCATTTAAATCATCATCAGCAAGGCTATTTATTGGCTCTGCATCCGGTTGCAACCCCCAATCTTGTCATTTTTGTGGTGTGCTTGTGTTGGAGTACTGCTGCTTGCTTGCCAACATGTCTGACACTCTTCAGTTCACCCCAACTGATCGAGTATTGTACAACTGGGTTTTGTCCTGCCGCTTTGGCCAGCCATACCCAATGATCGTTGATCCGCGGAGGAGGAGGCGAATGTGGGGGCAACGCCTCAATAAAGGCCATTTTCACCGCCTGTATGCATCTCTGCGGACTCTTCCAGACAAGTTTTTTCTGTTTTGTCAGATGACCATTCCCACATTTGATGTTTTGTTGGACATTGTGCGCCCTGGGATCACCTACCAGGATACCAGGATGCGCAAAGCTGTCTCTGCAGAGGAGCCACTTCTCCTTACGCTACGGTATGTATTCGTCACCTACATACTATCTGTTGAGGATGTGTTTTCCCACTAGTTTCCCTTTACCCTTATGACTGTAGCAGAAATATCCTCATAATATAGCCCATATATCACCTTGAAGTACCTGAACAATGATGTGTATGTTAAAAGTCTTGAAAATGTTTACTTGGGCTAAATTGAACTTATGATTGTTTGGACATAAAATCATGTTATGGTTATGTATAGTGCGTTTGTTAAACCTTTGTGCATGTGTATTGATTGTTCTCTGTACATTTGGTTACTAACAACTGGCATATCCTATGCCTCACTCCATCTGGAGTTTTTGATTGGGAGGTCCACCATCTCTGGCATTGTGCGTGATACCTGCTCACAACTCTGGGACAGACTGCATCAACTGGTCATGCCTGAGCCAAAGATGGAAGACTGGAAGAGGATTGCCAGAGGATTTGAGGAGCAATGCCACTTCCCAAATTGTCATAGTCTCTGTCTGGTGTTAATGGTCATAACAGATGTGTTGGTGGTAGAGTACAAACAACTTATGAAAAAATACTCCAAACTTTTTATAAAAATAGATATTTATATGTGCAAACCGCCACTTGAGGTAGTGACTTACCATATTTGCTTCATATGATATATGTATTTACAGCACAATAGTGTAAGTGTGCATTCTTACACAAGTACCAAAATAAGGCATGACTAAATTACAAATGTTTCCATACATAATAGTATGTAAAGACAAAAAACAATTGTCAATATGTGTAGTGCTGATCATATGTGACCCATATGTCGGATTGATCACATTAGACAAGTGCAAAGATGCATTTGACAACTGTGAGTGAAATTAAATTTGAAAAAATAACAAACATTGCATAAAATAATAGTATGTAAAGAAAATAACAAACGATCACTATGTATAGTGAAGAGCATATGTTACCCATATGTTTGGCTCACAAGATTAGACTACTGCAAATATGCAATAGACAACATGGAGTAAAATAAAAAAACAAAAAACTTTCACTATCACTAGTGAGCACCATATCTGCCCCATATGGTTGGGTTCTAAGACTAGACTAATGCAATGATGCATTAGCCAGCAATGTTTAAAATGGATGGGGAAAAAATAACAAACATTGGTATAAATTATAAGTTATAAAGAAATAATAAATTTTCCCCTAGCCCATATCCCACCAGCTAAGTACCATATGCTCTTTGTAGGCATTCAGATGAGTGCAAATATGCTCTACACAACATTGTGTAAAAACAAATATAAAAAAATAACAAACTTTTGTTTAAATCATTATATATAAGTAAAATAAAAAATCACAGCTGGTATTATGTGGGTGGTGGGGTTGGCGGGTTCCCAGCATCTCTGTGTGGTTGGCTATGATGATAACCTTGACCATCACCCTGTTGTGGTGGATTTTCAGAGCCCTGAGCTAACATCTGCCCACGGTCAGGTTGGTGTGTGGGCACATTGCCATACAGATAAGGGAGATTATATTCCTGTGGAAGATGATACCCACGAGAATCATACCCCCCAATATGACCATGTTGAGCACATCCAGGTTGGGACCAGCCTCCAACACTGGATCTGTACAAGTGGCCATATTGGGAAGTCGGATTATAGCCAGCCATTTGACCCTGTTGTTGCCAAGGTTGGTTCGGTGGGGGAATGGGTTGAGGTGTAGACGCCCAGAGCAGGAGGATCCTCTGATCTGTTGGGAAATTAAAGGGGATTAGAAAATGTAGGAGAGGTGAGCCTAAACTGCATATGTGTTATGTGGTGTGATGTATGTACTTACGGTCTCAGATCCAGAATAGGAGCCACAAAGCCAAGGCGGTCAAAGTAGACATATTTTCTTTTTGCCGCAGGAGCAGACCCGCTCCTGGACCTCTGCTGCCGTTCCCGCCGGTACTGGTCGCGGATGCTTCTCCATCTTCTCATAACATCATCCACTGCAATGACACATATAATGTAATCAATTAGCTAGCTGCACAAAGCCAAATTCTTCTACATACACGTAATATAGTAATGGTGGCCTAGTAGGATGTGACCATACTAACATTTTGGGGCAAAAAAAACAAAAAACAAAAAAAATTTGCCCAAATTCTGCCCTATAACTACGCTCTGACTGTTAAGAAGGTTGGAATAAAATCAAGTAACTTACTGATTCGCTGCTGCTCCTCGCGTGGGCTGTTGCCAAAGTGGGGAAACATCTGCCCACAGATGCACCTCCATGCCGCCTCTTTCCTTGCGCGGTCTGCGTAATGTGCAGCTCTTTGGTCCCACATTTCGGGCCTCTCCTGCACCAAGACTCTCAGCATCTCCACATTGATGAGCGTAGACATAATGGCCGACTCCGTGGAGGCGTTCTTCCGGAATGTCTGGCGCTC
>VIAB01012761.1:34310-53318 GCA_009801035.1 Oophaga pumilio
GATAGATAACAGATAGATAATAGATAGCTAGATAATAGATAGATGATAGATAGAAGATAGATTGATTGATTGATAATAGATACATACATACATACATAGGTAGAATAAATACAATGTGGCACAGAATAATGTATATAAATATGTATCATATGATTGCACTTTATTAAGGATGTGTGTGATTTATGTACGGTAATAATACTAATGACATTAAGATGATCTGATGGAGTGACACTGCTATTTACACCTTCCTTATACACTCAGGAATTGAGAAGAGTTCTATGAACGGAAACATCGGCACATGGCCTAAATAAAGTCCACTTCTTTCCTTGCACAGTCCATTAGAGTGCTGCCTCTTTTTTACTTTTTATATTGCTATAACAATTGGATCTTTGTTTGGGAGAACTTGCACCCGAAAGCATAATTTATTTGGTGCTGTTGCACTATTGTTTTATAGATAGATTTCCAAGGAAAACAATAAGGATTATTATTCCCCAGGAAGATGGGTAGATAGATGTACAGATACGAGATAAATTGATTGATTGATAGATGAGATAAATAGGTATGCAATACATATATATACAATAACTAGACTTTGACTTCCTAAGAATACAGTGACAATTATCCACCAGGAAGGAAGGAAGATTCCACAGTTTTGCAGTGCAGTTCCTGCTTTGATGGAAGTGATGATAGACTTGTGTCAGTGACATTGAGGACGCCTGGTTCAGGGTAATCACAGGCTGGAATCTCTCATACAGTGTCTGATGCTGTTTTTTGTGCGAGATGCCTAGGCATGGAGAATATAAAGGAAGGACTTAAACTTCTTGCTGGTTCCACTTCTGTAAGAAGGGTGAAAACGGAAACCCATCAGCTTCAGGTTAGGGGCTGCTGTGTATCCTTTTTATTGCATGTCTGATTTTAAGAGAATCTGTCCACAGAATTTCAACGCCCAAACTATTCATATGCACATGTAGATCTTTCAAAGACAAGTCCAGCAAAACCTTTACATGTCCGGTCTGTTCCTTGGTTACTGAGAAATCAGCGTTTCAATTATTATGCAAATGCGGCTGTAGATTTGAAGTCTCTGTCACAGTCCAGCAAAAGTTTGATTGTTTTTACAAATCCTGTGTCCTCTGGATTGATTTCTGCCAATGTTCCAGAAGTGGAAAACCTGGAGCCAATGGAGGTCTGCAGGCCAGAAGTAAGTGAGATGCACTCCACACACAGCAGCGAGCCGGGATGTGGACACACGCCGTCTGTAGAGTGCCAGAGCGAGTGGGATCAGCAGCTCGCCCACCACTACCTCGCTCGGGCACAGTACACATATATTCTTATTTTGCACATACATTGGTGAGGTTTGGGGTCATTGGGCGGAGAGTGCTGTGTGCCATCTGTGATGCTGGACCAGAACGTTACATCAGAGGCCTGAACTATGTGTCCTGAAGGAGCTGTAAGAGGAGGTCCCGGGTGGACATAATTGAATTGAGTGGAAAAGAATTCGACTAAGGCCTAGTAAACCATACATTTGGGCCCATGGTGCACTTTTGTCTTTGATTCAAACTCTGCATCCTAAACCATAAAACAAAATGACCACCAAACATGCATGTGTGTTTTGCAGCCATAAATTAGCACAGGTGCATATGAGGAGGTATTGATGGAGTAGGAGGTGCAGCAGCCAATGAGCCCGAGTCAGTTATGCTCCAGTTTAAAAGCAAACATCTGGGGGTTGCTATGGCAACCTTTTTTTTATTTTCATTCCACATATGGCAATAGCTATTAACATGGCCAGATCAAGATCCGGTGGGATAGGTTGCAAAACACCTCTTTTCTAGGAAGTGGGGGAGGAATCAAAGAAATATTCAGCTGAAAATATATTAAATGGTTACTACGCATAAAATAGTGATGCAGGTGAATATAGGAAACTTTGTAGTATACAGTACAGTGATGAGCAAAAGGTAACAATGATTTGAACTTTTGACTTCTAGGCTTCATATCTCACCATTCACTACTGCTTCTAAAGTGACACTACCATCATGTTATAGACAATGATCTTGGCGGTCTCATACATAAGTTTGACCTGTAACTATTTAGCATATGATTAGTTATGCAGATTCTCGTCATGTCATTGCATTGTTACTGTTTTGCTCCTGGTGGTGGAAAACCTTTTTCTTCCCATATACTACAAATTACAACCTGTTTGCATATTCCCCAATAGCTCAGTGTGTTATCAGGTTGATTCCCAAGTGAGAGGTTACTGGATCGAAACAAGGAGCAGCCGTGAAGACGATTTCCCAAGAAAGGAGAAACAGCATCATCCAGCTCATTGATAGCTGTCTCTCAGCCAAGAAAATTGCCAAACTGCATCATGTGAGCGCCATGACAGGTGGAAGAATATGAAATGAAGTCTGTCCATCCATACAGAAGCCAAGAGATGGACGTCCAGGCAAAATATCGGAGTCAGCAAGTTGGCTCATCACAAGGTCTATCAGTTCTGGAGTGACAAACACGGCAGTGGAGTAGGCTCATATGCTGTATAATAGTGAGATCACAGACGTCCATGCCAGCATTCGTGCAACGCATGTGGAGAGCCCACCAGGGCCGTGGGATACCCGGTACCAGGCCACTTCTTAAAGCGGCAGTGTCACAGCAGCATTGACCTGGTCCGTGGCCCTGGGCATCCAATAAAAGGGGGATGACGAAAAGGGAAAAATAAAGTTTGTGATATAATGGATTAAATGTTAGTGACGCCACCCATGGTATTCGGCAAGGGATAGCCGATGCTGCAATGCAGATCCTCTGGGATGATGTTTAAGCTCTCCACGGGTAGAGCTGTGTCCCAGGGCAGTGAGGATGTTAAAAGTGATGATTGTGGATGTTGTGGTGAGTGCCATGCAAGACAGGTGAGGCGTGAATGACTCAGATGACACAGCAGGGTGCAGTTTCCAATGCTTTACTCACAGTTCACTTGTGCGCAGATGCCCGCTTAGTGCCTTGTCCTCCAGGTGAGGGGTCCAGCAAACTCCCAGGTAGATTGGGATGCACCTTCCAGGACTCCCTTCTGTGTGTTCCTTTCACTGCACTGGCTTCCGCCCTCCTGCCCAGCACCTTCACAGTGTCCCAAGCCAGCAGCCGTGGACCTTGTCGGGCAAGGTCCTCTGAGTCCCCTTGCTCCTATATGGCTGCCTTTTCGGCGAATAATTGTGGATGTGGCTGAGGTGCGTACAGCTACCCCAGCCTCCGGCTTGCTAGCTGAGTCTTGCAGTCCTTCACTAGTCTTGGGGGCCGGCTCCCCCACTGCGACCTGGTCCCTCCACTTCTGGATACGGGCCCCACAGGTGGCTTCGGCACTACCCGTGTCCCTAGGACCTCTTCTGTCCTCCCAGGAGCTTCTTTCTGTCTCTCCCTTTTTGTTCTTTCTCTCTAGCCTCCCCTTACAGGGAGCTCCTTCTCAGCACGTCTGCTCACTTCAACTCCTCCTCACTCTCTCCTCTCTGTCCTTCCCGCTCTCTAAGCTCCTCCTCTTCCTACCTTCTCCACCCACACCCCAAAACCCTTTCCTATCCAGCTTGAGATGAGGCCCTCCTCCCTAAGGGTACGCCCAGGTGCCCTGACTGAACTGGTGTGTGTTGGGTGCGAGTGTTAGAGTCCTGGGTAGTGCTCCCTCCTTACCTGAGAGTGGGATACTACACCTCTGGATGAGGGGCAGTACCTCTGTGGCTACTGGAGCCTCAGGGGCGCCACACACATTACACAAGTCTGGAATGGTGGCCCCAAAAAAGTTAAAGGAGCCTCGACTCCAATATTGTCATAAGAAGTGTCGGCTTGAGTTTGCAAAAAAGTACGAAAAGTGGACAGTAGAAGATTGGAAACTGGTGATTTAGAGCGATTAGACGAAAGTTAATAGACTAGGCTCTGATGGATGCAAATGGATCTGGAAGAAACGAAGGAAAAAGCGGCAAATGGAGTGAGGAATTAAAGGAATTGTCAAGTTCAGTGGAGGAAGCCAGATGATATGAGGTTGTTTCACAGCCAAAGGCGTTGGATACTTGACCAGAATCGATGGCTGTCTTAATGCTGAGCTATATGTGAGTATCCTATAACATGACTTACCTCATACTCTCGAGTACTCTGGGTATGAAATGGACGACATAGTTTTCCAATAGGACAACAACCCGAAGCATACGTCGAGATTGGCGAAGAAATGGTTCATTGACAATAAAGTAGAGGTGCTGGATTGGCCCCTTAGTCCCCAGACCTCAACTCAATCAAACACTTGTGGGTAGAGTTGAAGAAAAAGCTGTTACATACCCAAGTGAGGCGGCCAGTATGCACCAACTTTGGGAATGTGTAGAAGAGACCTGCAATCAGATTTTGGTTGAGACATGCTTGAATCTGACCGAGAGCTGCCCAGAAGGATTCAGGCAGTGCTGAAAGCCAAAGGTGGATTTACAAATACTAACAAAATACTAAAAATTAAAATTTAGATCTTTAGGTGCAAAACAGTAACAATGCAGTGACATGACGCGAATCTGCATAGCTAATCATATGCTAAATAGTTACAGGTCAAACTTATGTATGATATAGCCAAGATGATTGTCTATAAAATGATCGTAGTCTCACGTTGGAAACTGTAGTGGATGGTGCAATATGGAGCCTGAAAATCAAAAGTTTTCCCTTTGCTCATCAGTGAATCTTTTCTGAGAATCAAGATTCCTTCTCCACTTATGAGCCTCTTCTTCTGCTCTGCTCCTGAATGCACAATCCATTCTGAAGCTCAACTACGTCTTGGTGAAATCAAGATGGACTGCCAGCACAGTGAGGAGTCAGGTTACACAGCATATTGAAGTCTATGGAGGGGGAAGTAGTGAGGAGTGCTCAGCACAGTGAGACACAGGCAGATGCTGCTATAGCTTTAAGCTACTGTTTTACCTCACTCCAGTGCTGGATGCACAGCCACACAGATCAGTACTGCTGTACAAAGGCGTCCATGATGCTGTAGCTTCTTAAAATGTGCTACACCAATAAAGGAGAACAGGAACCTCTCCTTGTGTGTTGTGCTGTGTCAGGCAGATGCTGTAACAGCATCAAGCAACTGCTTTACCTCACTCCAGAGCTGGATGCACAGCCACACAGATCAGTACTGCTGTACAACGACGTCCATGATGCTGCAGCTTCTTAAGATGTGCTACACCAATAAAGGAGAACAGGAACCTCTCCCTGTGTGCTGTGCTGTGTATGGGAGTCATTATAGCAGCTCATTTCCACTAGCTCAGAGACAACTGAAAATTAGAGATAGTCTGCAGAAGTGAAAAATGCCAGACACAAGTCATATTATGGCCATAAAATGATTTATTCCTCACATATGTCTGCTTATATCGAAAAGTTACCTGAAATGATGCTTTAAGGGTTTGCTAAAAGCAACATTAGAAATCACAATCATGCATGTTATGAGTAGTATGTGGGAAATCTGTAAAATGCAAATAGTAGATCAGCCCCTGTTCATTACATATGCAGGATGCCAACCACCAATGCCACACGGTACTGATAGGGGGTGTCACCCAGCTTTCCACAAACCTGTGTGGCATTCCCCTTTGTTATATAACTACATTCTCATTTTTCCTCTTTCTCTTGCTACTTCTGTCAGTCTTCACTGTTGTTTTAGCATTGTTATCATGAGCTAGGAACACAATTCTAGGTCCTTACCAGACAGCGAAGTCCTGCAGCACAAGATGTTGTGTGAGAAGTAAGCAATGCTGGGAATCGGGATCATTGTGACAGTGAACCAGAATCACTCATTTACTGTACAGGTGAAAGCAGTCATTAACACTTTTATAAGGAGTATAAGTATTCCCTGTGAATTACTTACATGGAGAAGGTTTGGGGATAGTTCCAATTCAAAGCTGGAAAATTGCTATTTATGACATAATGACTAAATTTACCCCAGTGAATCAAACTGGTGGCAAACGATGGTATAAATAGTGCGTTCCTGCTGCTACACCGCTGTTAGGTCATTCAATTATTATACCGGGCTTTTCTGAGCTCATCTTTTACTGGGTAGTGAGTCTGGTCCTTTAGTGCCAAAATATCAAGACAGAGATGAGACTCCAAACTAAGAGGGAGGGGACACCTAACTATTTTGTACTGGGGTTACATTGTTAGATTGCATTAATTTTAATTTTTTATAATCCTAATATTTAGTGCTGTTTAATAAGTGTTGCAACTTCCTATCAGAACAATAAACACAACAGGATCACCCATTGACCATAGCCCAACATATGACTGGCGGCTCAGTGCTGCACAATGAGCTCCTTGTGGTTCCTTTGGTATCGGGGCCACCCAGTCTGATGCTGCATCTCGGGTCACAGATTGCAAATCTCGGCAGTACATGCTGCTATGAGTTTGTGTCGTTATCACTAAATATTTTAGAAACTATATATATAATTTATCTACATAAAAAGTTCAGGCACTTCATAAATAAATTGCATTATCTCCCAGCTTAAGTATTTGCTTTGTTGATTTGTAATCATATGTAATGTATGATTATACAGACTCCACCAGCAGAATAGTGAGTGCAGCTCTGGAGTATAACACAGGAGGTAACTCAGGATCAGTAATGTAATGTATTACACAGTGGCTGCATCAGCAGAATAGTGAGTGCAGCTCTGGATATAATATAGGATGTAACTTAGGATCAGTACAGTATAAGTAATGTAATGTATGTACACAGTGACTGCACCAGCAGAATAGTGAGTGCAGCTCTGGAGAATAATACAGGATGTAACTCAGGATCAGTACAGGATAAGTAATGTAATGTAGGTACACAGTGACTGCACCAGCAGAATAGTGAGTGCAGCTCTGGAGTATAATACAGGATGTAACTCAGGATCAGTACAGGGTAAGTAATGTAATGTATGTACACAGTGATTGCACCAGCAGAATAGTGAGTGCAGCTCTGGAGTATAATAGAGGATGTAACTCAGGATCAGTACAGGATAAGTAATGTAATGTATGTACACAGTGACTGCACCAGCAGAATAGTGAGTGCAGCTCTGGAGTATAATACAGGATGTAACTCAGGATCAGTACAGGATAGGTAATGTAATGTATGTACACAGTGACTTCAAAAGCAGAATAGTGAGTGCAGCTCTGGAGAATAATACAGGATGTAACTCAGGATCAGTACAGGATAAGTAATGTAATGTATGTACACAGTGACTCCACCAGCAGAATAGTGAGTGCAGCTCTGGAGTATAATACAGGATGTAACTCAGGATCAGTACAGGATCAACTACTGATCCATTCTGTACTACAAGTGAAATTGGACATCACATACCAAGCCTAAGGAGTCATCTTTGGGCTACAACCAGATGTCCAGCTATAGGGGATTCGTTGACCTCATGCTACCGCTCTCAAATGCTATTACAGTGCAGAGCAAGATGGCAATGGAGGCTGGAATGGAGGTCTATCCTCTTCAGAGGTGAGTTCCACTTCTGTGTTTGACACAGTGATAACCGGAGATTGGTCTGGAGACCACTTGGGCAATGTCATGAAGATGTCACGAGGAAATGTTATATTCATCCTATTCAAGAGATTATGGTATGCAGTGGCATACTGTACAGTAGCCGGACCCCTCTAGTCTTCACTAACAGCTTGGTGTTAGATCGATTTGGTGAAGGTACCAGTGGTACGGCCATTTTTCTGAAGTGTCCCAGGAGGCATTTTTCAACACGACAAATGTCAGGCTGCATGTTGCTTGTACCAATGTGACCAGTCTGCATGGCCTAAATGTGCTACCATAGCCTGCAGCGTGCGCGGACTTGTCACCCATCGAGCACATCTAGGACTTGATTGGTCAACAGTAGAAAAGGGAGCTGCCAGCAGCAGATCTTGATAATTTTCATGTAATCATTGCAGCAGAACATTCCTCAGACATCCGTAATAACCTCATCAATAGCAATAGCAACCATGAAGTGTAAGTACAGGGATTTCTGAGTCTGGTGCTCATTCTCGAAACTGAATAAATTGTGATTCTTTTACAATGTTGCTTCCATTTTTTCTTAATTTGCATGTCATTAACATATCTATTGATCCTGTGATTTACATAATTCCATTACTTTAACTTTCTTGGTGTTGCAATTTCAATGTTGAGGACTATACAGAATATACTGGCTGTATATATCAAGTGAAATACACTGTTCAAAAATATGCTTCCAATTAGTAGAAACATCCTATAAAATGACTCCACACATCTGAAATCCATCAATAGTAACATTAATGTAGTAATTCAATGGCAAATATATCAAACAGGGAAGACCACTAAATTGGGTTAACACTTCGATGTACAAAAAACATGAGGGAAAAGGTTATAGAGGCCATTCTGCACCAGGGAGTTTTGTTGTGAATGGGCTTGAGATGAGTTCTGAGCAGAGGCTCCCTCTGGTGGTTACAAGCGGTACTGGTCTGCCCAGTGAAGATTGTGAGGATTGGGAATCAGGTGTTACTGACTGGTCTTATATAAGGGAGTTGCCTTCCCATCAGGGTTGCCGGTGATCAATTGCTCGGGTCTCAATCCTTGATTCCTGTTTCCTTTGTAGCCTGCTGTGTCGAGTCTGCATCTCCTGCTAACAGATAAGACATTTTCTTCTTTTTGTTTTTGTGCTTGATTTTTGCATTTTGTCCTGCACTTCTGTGGGGGCCTTCTGGGTCCCCTCCGGGGGCTTTTGCCCTCTCAGTTTTGTTCAGCCACTGATGTTTGTACATTTTGCTTTTTCCAGTTTTTTCAGTGGCTGTTGTTTTGATTTTGTTACACCAGAGAGCTAATTTAGGTGGTAGAGGTCGTGTGATCTCAGGTGTTTTTGAAATTAGTAGAGTTGGTGCTTTTCAGGGTTTTTTGAGATTGCAGTAAGTACCCTTCCTATCCTTTCCTATTTAGATAGTTTGGGCCCCAACGTTTGCTCATTCTATTTTCTGTCTGTGTCAGTATTTCTTCTTGTCTAACCGCCATTACATGTTTGGGGGCTTTCTATGTCTTTGGGGATCTGCTCCGGGGCAGATAGCTTTCCTCTTTCTATCTTTAGGTGTAGCTAGTTTCTCAGGCTGTGACGAGGCGTCTAGGACCAACGTAGGAACGCTCCACGGCTGCCTCTAGTTGTGGTGGTTAGTCAGGGTACTGCAATCTCATAGATTCCAACTGCTCTGGTGTATTGCCTTTTTTACCTGCACTCCTCAGCTACCGAAACATAACAGAGTTTTGTATAACTGCAGCAACGTAGCTGCCTAGGGGGGGAAAAGGGGGCGGTTGCCCTGGACCCTTGATTTGAAGTGGCCCACCCAGAGCCATGCTACCTTTAACTGTAGCGCCGATAGAGCTAATTTCCACGGCACTATCTCTCTGCACTGCCGTTCTCCATTCTGTAGACTGTAAGTCGCATTAGACCTGTGGCCTACAGAACATAATAGTGTAGGGGCTACTAGGGGGGCCATAAAAGTTTTGGGGCAAATAAGGGGCCATAATAACAATGTGGGGGCTACTGAGGGGACCATATTAACAATATGTAGCTACTAATGGGGCTATAATAACAGTGTGTGGCTACTAAGGGGCCATAATAACAGTGTGGAGGCTACTAAGGGGTCCGTCATACAGCATATGGCTACTAAGGGGCTAGCATACATAGTGGGGGCTACTAAGTGGGCCCTCATACATAGTGTGATTTACAGAGGGAGCTATAAAACAGCATAGGGCTACTAAGGGGGCCATGATACAGTGTGTGAGCCACTAAGGGAGCCCATCATATAGCTTGGGGGCTACTAAAGGGGCCATGATATAGTGCTGTGGCTACTAAGTGTGCCTTCATACGAAGTGGGAGCTACTACAGAGGCTTCCTACAGAGTGGTGGCTATTAAGGGACTCATGATACAGTGTGGGGGCTACAAAGGGGGACCATCATACACCTTTACGGCTACTATGTGGAACCATCATACATCATAGAGGCTACTAAATGGGCCATGATATAGTGTTTGGGCTACTAAGGGGACTCTCCTACAGAGTTGGAGCTTCTAGTGAGGCCATCAGAGTGAGAGCTATTAAGGGTGCTATCTTACAGAGTGGTTACTAAGGCGGCCAAAATACTGTGTGTATTACTGTGGAGGCCATTATACAGTTTAGGGACAACTATGGGGGCCGTCAAACAGTGTGGGGCTACAGTGGAGACATCATTCAGTGTGGGGGCTACTAAGGGGCCATTATACAGTGTGGAGGCTACTGTGGGGCCATCATACAGTGTGGGGACTACTGTGGAGGCATCATATAGTTTTATGGACATTATACTGTCTATAGAGGAGCTGTAGGGACAACATACTGTATAGACATACTGTGTATTACATATGCAGTCATATCTGAAAGTGTTTGCACCCTTGAAATTGCTCCTGAAAAGGAAGTATTTCTTCCAGAAATTATTGCAATTACAAATGTTTTGCTAGACACATGCTTATTTCCTTTGCGTGCATTGGAACAACATAAAAAAGAGAAAAAGGGAAAATTGGACTTAATTTCACACAAAACCACAAACATTACGAAAGGATTTTAGGTCGCAATGGAGGGCCCAGTGTCAGAAAGCTGGATTTGTGACCTGGGACATGAGTCTTCCAGTAGAACAATGACCCCCAAGCAAACTTTACATTTTCTCCAGCATTTCACCCAATCCCCTAATTTCTTGCAATCTCTTCCCTCGTATACTTCATCTAGCTCACTTTCTGTCTTTGAACTGGTCATGGAAAAAGAAGTTACAAAGCTCCTCACATGTTCTCGCCCTACTGGCTGCACAAGTGACCCTATTCACTCACATCTCCATTAGTGCCTTTTCCAGGTTGTCACCTCTCATCTAACTAAAATATTTAACCTCTCTCTCATCTGGTATTTTTCATTCCTCCTTCAAACATGTCAGCATACACCCATTAATGAAAAAAAGTCCCTCAAATAGAAGTGCTCTGCTAACTACAGACGTCTCTCTAATTGCACCTTAATTTCTAAACTTCTGGAACATTTTGGTCCACGCCAGTCTGATCCGCTATCTCTCAGATAACTCTCCTCTTGCATCTTTACAACCCGGTTTCCGCTCTTTACACTCTACCCAAATTGCCCTTACTAAAATCTCTAATGATCTACTGACAGCTAAATCTAATGGCCCCTCATGTCACCTACACCTCAAAAACATCTCTAAAATTTGACCTTTTCTTACCTTTGACTCTACAAAAATTCTCACTGTTGCTCTTCATTCTCGTCTGGACTATTGAAACTCTCTACTGATCGATCTCTCTCTTACTAAACTCTTCCCTCTCCAATCCATCCTGAATTCTGCAGCCAGTGTCATATTCTTTGTCCACCGTTACACCGATGCCTCACCCTGTGCCAGTCATTACACTGGATACCCATCCGATACTTGGTCCAATATACATTTATCACTCTCACCCACAAAGCTCTCCGCTGTTCTGCACCAACCCTACATCTCCTCGCTCATCTCTGTCTACCACCCTACCTGTACCATCCATTCTGCTAATGACCTAAGAATAACATCCTCAATAATTTGAACCTCACACTGCGTCAATTACAGGACAATTGAATTAATTCCCAATACCCACAGTTTTAAGTGTGCCCTAGAAACACACTTCTTTAGTCTGGCTTATGGCCCCACCTCACTTGTGTTACCATTCCTGTTTTACCCTTACAAAATTTTCTTCCAAATCTGGTCCCTTGTAGCATCTGTTCACACCCTCCATGCATTTAATAGCCCTCTGTATCTGTACACATACTGGCTGGTGACCGGTTCATGCAACGTTATATGTATACTCTATTACATTGATGGCTAGACTATACAATATACCGTAAGCACTTTTTACCATTTACCTGTGGGGTCTCTGCTATTTCTCATAGATTGTAAGCTTGCAAGCAGCAGGCCCCACACTCCTTTTGGTATACGTTGAACTATGTATTACTCTGTTATATCTTTATTATCTGTACAAGGACCTCTGAAATGTAGAGTGCTGCGGCATATGTTGGCACTATAAAAATTATTATTATTATTCTAAAATTTTACCGGTGGTCCTTTACTGGCATGTTTACACAGGCTGGCGAAATAGTGATTTGGATGGAACGACCGAATAACCTGAAAAACATGGATTTTGGTCAATTATAAGGTGACTGCCGACCTGTTTAAAAGGGTCAATGATCGGGAACGAGCGGTCGCCCTTTATTGGGTCATGGACCATCAGAAGAGTCGGCTGCATGTACGACACTGCCTTATGTATTCAAGTAAACGCTGCAGGCAAAGTAAGAGTTAACACAATTCTGTGACTGTAAGTAAGCGAAGGGGGATTATCCTCCCCATGCCTTGTTTTCACTGTCTGCTGCAGGCACAGCACCTTGTAGATGCTGTAGCGGAACCATGGCTTCAGCTCCTTCCTCCAGTCCCACCCATGTGGCAGCGAGCTCGGCCGGCCGGCTGGGAATATTTACCGAGGGGCTACTGAGCAATATAATCACCAGGCGGTGATTGGTGACGGCCATGTCTCTTCCATCCATGTAATGTTATGCTTATTACCAAAAATTGCAATTTTCTCTTGCGTACCTGGTATTTTTAGCCGCCCTTTCCCGGGTTAATGAAAGCCCTTTCTATAGTAAGGCTGCTGTTTGAGACCAGACAGAAGTGACTCACAATCGCCTGTAATAGCAGCCTCTCTGCGGCAATTACAACTGTAAAAATTCATTTCCTGAGCTGCAGACTGAACACTTACCCTCTTATCTAAACAGCTTACAAGCACGTGGACAGGGCTGCTGAAGGGAACCCCCGTATTACGAGAGGGCAGACCTCCCATCACATAGTCTGGTGCACGGTACAAGGAGTAAAAAATGGTGAAGAAATCCAGCGCTTAGTATCAGATAATAGATAAAAACAATAACATTTCTTGTAACAAATAAATCTAAAAAGTAGCAATCAATAAAAACAGGACATCCTGAAAAGATACAGCATTGACCAACGCGTTTCAGACCGGTGTGTGCAGACAGCTCTTATGGCATTTTTTAGAGAGGGGAGCTGAACACACTTTTTTCTTATACGTTAGGATTTGTTTCATGTTGCATTAGTTTATTTATCTGCCTCTTTACAAAAACTAATTTCACTACAGGGGCACCACCAGGCAAAATTAGGCATTTCACAGTCCCCTTTCATATCAATGGTTGTCTGTTTTTGTAGCCGCTCTTCACTTTGGGGAAGAGATGATGATCTTGAACCCTGGGGGCCCCTTCTATTACCTTCCTAAAAGGGGGCATAAAAATATATCATATAAAATGATAAACCCCTTTAGAGGGGTTGTCCCTTTATGGGAGCATTTTTTACTTAAATGTATGTTTTTAGGAATAGAAATGCAATGATTTTTGAAACTGAGTTTCATTAATATGAAGTACACTATTTGGTTTTTTTAAATTTCATGTGGTCTGTGGTTATAAATTGTGATGCTAATGCCGGCGTCCCTGCATGATTCCTCTTCCCCCTCCATGCAGGGACGCCAACATACTGCAATGGCCGCTCGGACACCTCTCCGTCTCCTCCGCACATCTTCCTGTTTCCTGCACGCTGACTTCCTTTGTACGCCTCTGCTCATAAAGGGGCAGTGCACGCACATTGTAAATGCCCCCAGCCAATAGTTGGGAGGCATGTAAGAATAAAAGGCACCCTCAACATTAGGGAAGTGCCTGAGCAACCCCTATAGTTCCTGTGTAGTAGTGTGTGGGTGCAACTGTATGTTGCCAGATCCATCTTCTCGTATGGTTGAGAGTTAACCCGAGTCCCTGGTCCTTGTGCTGCCTAGCCCTGAACCGGAACCCCTGGTTCTTGTGTAGACAGGCCCCAAACCCTGAAACCTCATCCGGCAGTACCTGAACCCTGAAGCCACTCCAGCAGTACCTGAATCCTCCAGCCGCTCCAGCAGTATCTGAACTCTGAAGCTGTTCCAGCGGTACCTGAGCCTAGAAGTCGCACCGGTGGTATCCGAACCCGTAACTGTACCATCAATACTAGTGTCAGTCTTGGTTAGAGTTCCAGACTCCGTACTGTTAGAGCATGTTCCATGTCCTGAATCCAGCCCTGTGTATGCCCGAGGATCCAGAGACTGTTCAGAGTCTGTATTTTGTCTTGCCAAGTTACTCCGATCTCAGTCCATGTCAGCGTACTTGACCCTTGGGACTGCCTAGGAGTGATGCCTGGCGGTTACCTGCAGCTTAAGCCTGACTCCACCGTCAGGAGCTCTATTGAAAACCAGGTAGACGTTTAGCCACTCCCCTCCTAGGCAGGCCCAGCCACATGGCACAATGGGTTCACGAACCACATGCATCATCGGTGAGCGTCACATAAATCAGCTGAGTAGCTCATGAAAAGACAGTTAAGGGTTACAAGGTATCCTGTGAGAGTGAGCTCACTAACTGATGACCAGTTAACTCATTTTACAGCCATACAACACAGAGGCAATAGAAAGCGAACTGTGCTCATTTTTTTTATTAATGAAACCCAATTTTAAAAATACATTCATTTAAGTGAATAAACAATTTCCTAAAGGTGGATAACTGTTTTAATAAACAAGAGATGAGTGGTGTATTGGACCACTATCATGGAAAGTGGATGGAGGAGGGCGATGGGGGGAACAAACCTGGTGGCAAAACCCAACACAATAATGAGGGTCAATTTTTAACTTTGCTATGAAGTTTTCTTCTTTCCGGGAGATTGAGAAATATGGCTTTTAGTCTGAACACTGATGCAATTGTTTGCGTCCGGTCTCTCCTTTATTTGCTGCAGGTGTCGGTGTGCTTTGTTATAGGCTAATGTCAATGCAGTATTAATATTAATGGCCATTGCAAATGCAAAGTTTTGTATTTTAAAACTGACATTTTCATGGCGTTCACAATCGCTTGAGATATATATATATATATATATATATATATATCTACTGTATATGTATATATAAATGTTTTTTTCTGCTTTATCTAAGGCAGATGGATGCCCCCAGGGATTACAGTTACTGTTGGGAGGGTGCTACAACTGATTCACCATCTTCTAGTCATTTCCATGGCTGGAGGGGACTCATTGTGTGATGTTATTCTCTGTGGTAACAGAAGCGTCAAACAACATAGAAAAGTATGAACACAAAATCCAAAGTAGTTACTCATATCTCAACCTCAGACCACAATCAGTGCCGCTAATAAATTCATTCATTGTCTCAAAGAAGAGTAATATGGCATCTAAGCAATTCCCCTCCATCATTAACATACACCCACAATTCAACACATCAGAAGTTTGTTTTTAAATCTTTCAACATTTCTATTGTTAACATTGAGGAAATGCGTAAATATTGTGTTTTAGTTATATTTTACTGATTTTAAGGCTTTTTATCCTAGTCAAAGGCTGAAATCATAGTTCTGAAATTTTCTGTTTCTAGAAAGCATTGTATTGTTTGAACTTAAAGAGTAGGCATCCTTTAATTTTTTTCCTTTTTTTTCCCCCAAACACTAATAGTGCAAATGACAATAAGAAAGTTTGTAATATGTCTTATCGTAGAATAATTTTTTTTCTTCCTCTTGTGTAATCGTTCACTCTCAATTTACTGGTAAAATTTGGCTTCAGTGAATACAGATTGTCAGCTCGCTGAGATAGGTGATGACAGTTGCTGCTTGTAAAAGTCTATGGAGAGGGGAATGGAGCTGAAGGCAGACACATTTAGCTGCAAATTTCACCTGCAATGACAGTAAGGGCAGGTGCAGATGAGAGCATCAGGCCGATTATGCTATTCACACTCAGCAATTTCACTTAGGTGCACCCCGTGGTATATTTTGTAGTGCCATTTTGGTGTAATTTTTGCATCTTTTGACACCAAATTGCAACCTTTGAAGACAGAAAAAAGGCCTATATTTGAGTTTGCACCAAATGCATGAATCGTATGCACCATTTTGATGATTTTGATGATTTTGGAACTAATACAAGAATAAATAGAAAAGCCACTTAAAAAAAATGCAAATGATGAATCGAGGCCAAAGTATTTACACATTTACGACATTTTCTTTGTAAATTTATACTGAAAAATATTGTTAAACGTGAAATCAGCATATGGAGGAAATGATATTACAACAGTCTATCTATTGCCTACTGCCCCCCTTTGGCTTGTGAAACCCGAATCCAGTGTTTAAAATGTATAGACCTTGCTTTGTTCTCTGACTGAGTTGTGACTATTATTTTTACAGCCAGTTTGTTTTTGGTATAAAAAGATTTTGTTCTTGGAACTTTCCATCCAGTTTCCTTCCAATCCTGATGGAACAAGTCAGACCTCAACCCTTCTCAGCCTTGTGTCCACAGACAAGGACATTCAAACAGCACTTAAGACCCTCTGCGCTAAACCCTGGATGGACGGTCAAGCCCGTTCCGTGAAAATATAAACACAATGTTTTCCTAAGTTAAGCTTCTTTCGCAACCTCAAGCAACGTGAGACCATCACAGCTTATTTGGATAAGTTAAGATGTATCAGGATTTTGCTCACCTCAAGTGTTCCAAAATAGAACATAAACATTGCATTTCCTTTTTTGTGAAAGCGTATTTTTATTACTTAATGTCTGACCTAAACTAAAATTAGAACTCAAAGGGAAGTGCAGACACAACCTTAAAAAGAATGAACATTGGAGCACTTTTACAATTCTTCTTCTGCCACAGTGTGCCATAAAAAAGGAACCACTTTGGAAGGTTTTACACTTAGTAGCCTTTCTGCAGATACAATGTGGCAGAAAAATAGTTGCAACTAAAGTTTCAGCGAACTGAATACTACCGTACTTAAAAAGGCTGCCCGGCCTTAGGCTACAAGTCTGCAGCCACCAGAGACGGATTGGGACTGAAATTCAGCCCTGGCATTTGAAATGCTGTCCCCGTCCCCAAGCACCAGATGGGGAAGTATTACTAAGGCTGATTTCACATTGGCGTTTTTTAGCGCAGCGCATCGTGCTGATCCGATCGCATGCGCCATGCGCCCCTATCTTTAACAGGGGGCGCATGGTTTAGCGTTAGCATGCGATCATCAGCGTTTTCGTGCGCTTGCGTTATTTTGTCGTGAGCGATTTGGCGCGCACAACGCAACATGTTGCATTTTTTGGTCCACCCAAACTCGTTAAAAAGGCGCATGCGCTCGCATCGCGCACAGAAAGCGCACAAACAACACATTATAGTCTATGTGATCGCTGACGTGTGCTGTGTCAGGCGCAGGTCAGCGTTCTACAACGCATGCGTTGTAAGAGATAACACATGTCTAGACACTGGTTTAAACCACCCACCAAATAAAGAAACATTGTATGGGGGTAGTGTATATAAAATAAGGTGTTGGCACTTCAGTCCACTACTCTACAGCCTGATACAGAGGAAGACAGAGCAAGACAGCAGCAAGACAGAGCAAGAAGCAGCTAGACAGCAGCTATTCCAGATTTTTTCTTGGACTATCTGGAAACTTGGATAATGTGAGTATAAAACCTAATGTCTTTCTTTCCTTTTTTCTCAATTTATTATGTACTCTTGTCTCTTGTCTCTTTTTTATTGCAGCATGTCTTCTGGAGAGGAGTACCAGCCGGCCCCTGGTGAACTGGCCCAAGCAGAGGGTGAAGTGAGTACCTTCCTTCCATACTGATTGGTAAGTATTTGCTGTTGCATGGACAAATGTGACAATTTATTTTTTCTTTTTCAGTCCACATCGTCCACGGCGGCGGAGGAGGAGCGGGAGCAGCCAGTCCGTGTGCAGGCAGGGAGGCGGCCTGTAAGTATAGACTGACAGATTTTACTCTTTTTTTTGCCCCTGACTTTTTTCTTGCCTGTTTTTCCTATTCAATCTTGCTTCTATTCTCAATCTTTCTTCTCTTATGTCTAGTTTTCTATCTTTTTCATCTACAAATGTTTTCAAGATTAATGTGTTGCTTTCTTTTCTAGGCTCCACAACGGCATGAGGAACTTGCCCAGGACAATGACGCCCTGATCCAGTTGGTCCAGGAGCGAGGCCCGTTGTGGGACAGCCGTCATCCAATGCACTGTGACAACGTGGTGATCCGGCGGCTCTGGAATGAGGTGGCCGCAGCGCTGATGGATGGCTGGGACAACGCCTCTCCCTGGGTCCGCAAGGATTTTGGTTAGTATTTAAATGCTGTGTGATGCGGCAGTGACCTTGGCCGGGATCACACAACTGTGTGGGATGCTAGTAACTCCTATGAGTTTCTAGCATCCCACACAGTTGTGTGATCCCGGCCTACAGTGCATTATCTAAATTTTATTTTTATTTTCCACAGTGTGTTAACAAGGTCAGAACCCGTTGGCACTCAATGAAGGACCGCTTCAACAGGGACCACAAGAAAGACCACAAGAAAGTATCGCTACCATCAGGCTTTGGCTTTCTTAAGACAGGTCCTTGCCACCAGAGCGTAAGTATTTTGTTGTTGTTGTATTTTGTTTAATCTGTGTTTTTCTATTCCACAGGAGTTGGCGTTTGTAAATGCATGATAGTAATTGTTTTTTTTGTTGTTTTTTTTTCACAGGACCTGGAGCAGCACCCTGAAACCTGGTCCTGAAGCGGTCCTTCAGAGAGTTGCCTCGGACCCGTCCCAGCCATCCACCAGCCAAGAAGCACCTTGCAGGCCGTCAACACTGACAGCTGGAGATCAGGAAGCTGGTCCATCAGGTTTTCCCCTGTCACAGGACTCTGCCACAGGTTATGCTAGTACTTCCCGCCCGCAGAAGGCCTCTGACAGGAATCTCATGCCCGAGTTCTTACATTTGAGCACGGTTTTCCAAGATAGCCACAAGGCGTTGGGCGACAGAGTGGATAGCGGTTTTGCACTAGTGGACCAACGCACCCATTCTGTCGAGCGTCGCCTTGACTATTTGAAGCCGAGCTCAAAAGACTTGCGCACCATTTTTTCCAACAAATTGAACGGGGCATGGCGGAACA
>VIAB01012763.1:58725-71506 GCA_009801035.1 Oophaga pumilio
GGACTGTACTGTCCGGTCTGTATTGTGCGCTGTGAGGATTTGGCAGTTTCTGAGCTATAGTAGAATTTACAATAGATATCAGTCATGTAATGTAAGAAGTGAAATGTTTGGCATTGTGCTATACCTATATTTCGCTGCAGTATTTGTGCATCATGAATCGTGGTCTGTGTTAAAGGGGCCCACTGAGACTCTTTCGCCCAGGGCCCATAAAAACCTGGAGCCGGCCCTGTCCTGGACACTTCTTGGTACTGCTACTCATGTTCCTGATCATATTCTTACTTTCCCTTATCGTGGGGTATGTCATATGACCGCTACAGCCAATGAAGTGCTGTTCAAACAAAGAAGTCACATGACTATTGAAGTCAATCAGTCACTGATTGGCTGAAACAGTCACGTGATGTCTCTCACCGGAATAAGCAAGGAGAGGAGGACACAGGTAGCAATGCCAAGGAACAATGGGGTCCAGCAGCTGTGATGACATACAGTATGTATTTGATATTTTGTTTTTTGGACCATAACGGGACCATTTTAAAAAATTAAATGAAGGACAACTACTTTACTAAATAGAACAACTACATAGGTCTTCTACCTGCTTCTTTAGGAGAAGAACCTTGTGCATCAGCCTGAATTTTGTAGCCTTAACTTCTCTATCTGCTCCTAATTATAAAAGGGCCACTGTATGGCAATGATACATTCATTGTCTATCCATTTGGGAAATCTTTTATTGTTTTAATTAACTTGAATTTCCTGATTCTCAGTGACTAACATAAAGTAATAACAGAATATAGATCTATTCACTCAAGTGGATACAAGTGAAGGTACCAATTAGCCAATTTTTCTTGGCTGTTCCTATGCTAGAGACACTTTCTCTACAGCGTGCTGCTGTTGACATATTATTTTAATTTATCCCTCTATTTTGATTCCAGCAGACGGAGGTTAGCAAGTGTAATAATGCTTTCCAGTTTCTTTATCGTGTAAGACACATAATTTTAGGCATTTAATAAGGTAGATTTATTCCAGGCACTTTGGATCGCACGTTCATTCAAATGGGCCTCCCCAAAGACAACATTAAAAATGTGATTAGTTAGCTGCCATCAATAACACAAAATAAGAAAACACTCTCTGAAGGGACAGCTTTGTGGAGGACACAGCACAGTGTGTAGTAAAAATATATGGCCTAATAAGTTTACATTTGCAGGCTCATTTGTTAAAACTCTTGAATTTCTAATTTGTGTCGGAAAGATGAATGGAGGGAGCCTCGGTATAGTGCGAGATTAATACTGATGGATGGAGATACTGGTTTTTGCTTGCCTCCTACTTCAATACAACTCAGTAGGTATTTTATGTGAAAACCAAATGTAAGTAAAACGGAGGACATTATTTACTTTGGTCAAGGCCAATTACCAGCTATATTGCTCTTTTAAACCATACATGGTAGAGGTAAATCTGGACCATCTAATTATTGTTTAATGCTTTTTAGCATTAAACCCCTAGAAAGTGTAATAGGATGCTAATAAAGGTGCACATCTATTCTCTGGAATCTAAATTTATAGTGATAATCTTGCTGGTAGTATCTCCACAGATAATAGTCTAATATAACGCTGTTCATTCTATTTTCTTTCCCAATATTGGCATGTGCATATGTATATCACTTGTACTTGACACTTTTTATTTTTATTTTGTGTGGCAACAATCTGGTCTGCAGTGGACATCTCTATATATCCAGTACCATAGAGCATTAGATGAATCAACAGCATTTTGGATCAGGACACATAGTTCTGGCATAAAAAGCTTTCAGTTAGCCATTAAAAGGTATCAACCACTGAGGACTCTCAACTCTAAATATTTTTCTATCTACTGGCTAACACGGTACAAAGATATACATCTTTACTGTAGAAAAGTCGCAACATTTTTGTGCAATGAGGGGCTACACAAAAAAGTTTAGACTTTTGCCATTTTTACATAATTTTTGCACAGCCCCAACAATGCTGGGCAAAACTGGACAGAGCTGGGGCAGGATGAGGGCATGACAGGGCATGGCAACCCCCCTCTCTGGTTGTTAAATTCATCATGAACAGAGGCAGTCCATCTGGAGTAAGATTTGTGGCAAGGCAGATGGACGCACATTGCACTTCACATGCCACTTGATTCATTAAGAAGTGTGTGCTTCTTAATAAATCAGGCACTAGTGTCAAACTGAAGAACATTGGGCCCACCAGAGGATTTGATTCTGAGGGCCCACCTTTCTCCCCCACTCAAGAGCCCCATAGCAGCTTCAAGGTTTGCACTCTGAACTCTCCTGAAAAAGAAGTCAGGGCCCCCCGGAGGATTCTATAGTTCTCTGGTGGACCAGTCCAACCTTGCCGGTATCACTCAACTTCCCATGTGATTTGTTCTATGTGATGTATATAAAGCATAGTCTCACTGTATCCTTTGTGATGTACATAAAGCCCAATATCAGCATGGGTTTACGAGAAACCATTCCTGTCAGACTAATCTGATGAGTTTCTATGAAGAGGTAAGTTCCAGACTGGACCAAGGGAACGCAGTGGACGTATTGTCTATGGACTTTTCAAAAGCTTTTGATAAGGTGCCACACAAAAGGTTGATACATAAAGTGAGAACAATGGGGATAGGGGAAAATATGTGTAAGTGGGTTAAGAACTGGCTCAGGGATAGGAAACAAAGGGTGGTTATTAATGGAGCACACTCGGACTGGGTCATGGTTAGCAGTGGGGTACCGTAGGAGTCGGTGTTGGGACAACTTCTTTTTAACATATTTATTAATGACCTTGTAGGGGGCATACAGAGTAGAATTTCAATATTTGCACACTAAATTCTGCAGGGTAATCAATACAGAGGAGGACAATTTTATATTACAGGAAGATTTATGTAAACTAGAAGCTTGTGCTGATAAGTTGCAAATGAGCTTTAATGGGGATAAATGTAAGGTCATGCACTTGGGCAGAAGAAATAAGATGTATAATTATGTGCTCAATTGTAAAACATTGGGCAAAACTGTCACTGAAAAAGACCTGGGTGTATGGGTGGACGACAAACTCACATTCAGTGGCCAGTGTCAGGCAGCTGCTGTAAAGGCAAATAATTAATGGGATGCATTAAAAGAGGCATAGATGCTCATGAGGAGAGCATAATTTTACCCCTATACAAGTCACTGGTGTGACCACACTTAGAATACTGTGTACAGTTCTGGTCTCCGGTGTATAAGAAAGACATAGCTGAACTAGAGCGGGTGCAGAGAAGAGCGACCAAGGTTATTAGAGGACTGGGGGGTCTGCAATACCAAGACATGTTATTACACTTGGGGTTTTTTAGTTTGGAAAAACTAAGTCTAAGGGGTGATCTTATTACAATGTATAAATATATGAGGGGACAGTACAAAGACCTTTCTAATGATCTTTTTACTCGTAGACCTGTGATAGGGACAAGGGGGCATCCTCTACGTCTGGAGGAAAGAAGGTTTAATCATAATCACAGACGTGGATTTTTTACTGTCAGAGCAGTGAGACTATGGAACTCTCTGCCGTATAATGTTGTAATGAGTGATTCAATACTAAAATTTAAGAAGGGCCTGGATGCCTTTCTTCAAAAGTATAATGTTACAGGGTATATATACTAGATTCCTCGATAGGGCATTGATCCAGGGAACTAGTTTGATTGCTGTATGTGGAGTTGGGAAGGAATTTTTTTCCCCAATGTGGAGCTCAGTGTTTGCCGCTTGGTTTTTTTTTGCCTTCCTTTGGATCAACATGTTAGGCTATGGGTTGAACTAGATGGACTTACAGTCTCCCTTCAACCTTAAATACTATGTTACTATGTTACTATGTAGTGTCGTAGTGTCTCCTATTTGATGTACAAAGCAGATTCTCAGAGTATTGTATGTGATGTATACAGCAGTTTCATAGTACACTATGTGATGTATAGACAGCAGTTTGTGTATATTTTGTGATGTATAAAGTAAAGTCTCAGTGTTTACCATGTTCTGTATATACAGCAGTCTGTGTATTCTATATAACTTATACAGCAGCATTCTAGTAGATGTATACAGCAGTCTCATTGTATCTTATGTGATGTAGATACAGCAGCTTCATTGTTTCCTATGTGATGTATGTACCACAGTCTTTATGTATCCTAAGTAATGTATACAGCAGTTTCAGTGTCTCCTATGTGATTTATAAAGCAGTCTCAGTGTATATTATGTGGTACATACAGTGAAGGAAATAATTATTTGATCCCTTGCTGATTTTGTAAGTTTGCCCACTGAAAAAGACATGAACAGTCTATAACTGTAAGGGTAGGTTAATTTTAACATTGAGAGATAGAATAGCAAAAATAAGATCCAGAAATTCACATTGTATACATTTTATAAATTTATTTGCATTTTGCAGTGAGAAATAAGTAGTTGATCCCCTACCAACCATTAAGAGTTCTGACTCCTACAGACCATTTAGATGCTCCTAATCAGCTTGTTACCTGCATTAAAGACAGCTGTCTTACATAGTCACCTTCATAAAATACTCCTGTCCACAGACTCAATTAATCAGTGAGACTCTAACCTCTATAACATGGGCAAGTCCAAGGAGCTTTTTAAGGATGCCAGGGTCAAGATCATAGACCTGCACAAAGTTGGAATGGGCTACAAAACCATTAGTAAGAAGCTGGGTGAGAAGGAGACAACTGTTGGTGCAATAGTAAGAAAATGGAAGAAATACAAAATGTCTGTCAAATGACATCGATCTGGGGCAACGTGCAAAATATCATCTGGTGGGGTATTCTGGATCATGAGGAAGGTGAGAGATCAGCCTAAAACTACATGGGGGGAACTTGTTAAGGATCTCAAGGCAGCTGAGACCACAGTCAACAAGAAAACTGTTGGTAACACATAACGCCGTAAAGCTTTAAAATCCTGTAGTGCCCAGAAGGTCCCCCTGATAAAGAAGGCACAGTGCAGGTCCGTCTGAAGTTTGCCAATAAACACCTGGATGATTCTATGAGTGATTGGGAGAAAGTAGTGTGGTCAGATGAGACAAAAATTTAGGTCTTTGGCATTAACTCAACTCGCCATGTTTGGAGGAGGAGAAATGCTGCCTATGACCCAAAGAACACTGTCTCCACTGTCAAGCATGGAGGTGGAAACATTATGATTTGGGGGTGTTTTTCTACTAAGGGCATAGGACTACTTCACCGCATCAATGGGAGAATGCATGGAGCCATATACCGTAAAATCCTGACAACCTAATTCCCTCCGGCAGGACATTAAAAATGAGTCATGGCTGGGTCTTCCAGCAAGATAATTACCCAAAATGTACAGCCAAGGCAACAAAGAAATGGCTCAAAAAGAAGCACATTAAGGTCATGGAGCGGCCTAGCCAGTCTCCAGACCTTAATCCCATAGAAAACTTATGGAGAGAGTTGAAGCTCCGAGTTGCCAAGCGACAGCCTCAAAATCTTAATCTTAATGATTTAGAGATGATCTGCAAAGAGGAGTGGAGCAAAATTTCTCCTAACATGTGCGCAAACCTCATCATCAACTACAAAAAGCGTCTGACTGCTGTGCTTGCAAACAAGGGTTTTGCCACTAAGTATTAAGTCTTGTTTGCCAGATGTATCAAATACTTATTTCTCACTGCAAAATGCAAATAAATTTATATAATTTATACAATTTGATTTTCTGGATTTTATTTTTGATATTATATCTCTCAATGTTAAAATTAACCTACCCTTAAAATTATAGACTGTTCACGTCTTTGCCAGTGGGCAAACTTACAAAATCAGCAAGGGATCAAATAATTATTTTCTTCACTGTAGACATCTTTCTGTGTATTCTATGTGATGTATACAGCATGCTCAGTGTATCCTGTATAATATATAAACAGTCTCATGTGAGTTATATGATGTATATACAGCAGTCTGTATATCCTATGTAATGTTGTTCCACTCCTGGTTTTGGCTTATAAATACTGAGGTAAAAAACTCAGCAAATACTCAACGTCTGCATGTGGCCTAAAAAGTATTTTTAATAAGAGGTAAATGAGGTAAATTGCACAGTTGCTTGTTTTTTACAAAGACATTGTAGTTTTACCCATTTAAGAACTTGAAACAACCCCTCTAGAAGCGTAAGCTAGACTGTACAGTCTGAAAATGCACCAAATTTATCATGGCTCAGGCAGAATGATGAATCTGGTGCATTTCTTAGACTGTCTGGTTTGGTTACACCATCTATTAGTTGACTAGGTTGTAGACCATTTTTAATCTAGAACCTGGAGGTCATGTTTAGTCATTTCTGTTTGCTTAACAACTCCCTTAGCCACACTCTTTTACTGAAGCACTTTCTCAATTTATTTAGTGAGGTGCAAAATGTGTCTAAAATTCTTAAAAGCAACCTGCTGGCAGGTTTTATTACCACAAAAGAAACACATCTATGTTAGGCTTCTGTAGTCAGAATCAATCCATACCTACATTTTTGCAATCCTTCTTTGCCACCCAAATTAATCATCTATTAATTTTTTATGTTAATGAGGTGCAAGTGCAGGGGGCTTGGCCCTGCATTACAGCTCTCTGTCCTCTTTCCAATCTTCCCCTTCCACTACCAACCCTGATGGACAGGTCGCGCTTGGCTGAGTTACCTGCCTGCCCACCAGAAAACAGATGCTGTCACTCCTGGCAGCGGTGCACACGTAATAGAGTCCTGATGACGCAGTGAGATCAGGACTAATGTGGGGATTAATGGCACCTGCTAAAGATTTGCAGCAAGGGAAGCAGGTTACTGAAACAATAGTAACCAATCAATCAGGGAGCAAAAGACAATGGCGGGGAAAATGAGAAAGAGGATGGAGAGCTGTAAGTGAAGGCCAAGCCTTCTGCACTTGAAGCACATTAGCACAAAAATTGAATAAAGGATTATTTTAGAAAGCTAAGAATGATTACAAAAATGAAGGAGTGGATTGCTTTTGGATAACAGATGTGTTTGGTTTGTGATAGAAAGTTCCCTTTAAATAGGCCCATGTATTGTGGCTCATTTTCATTAGTTAATCAGCCCTATAGTATATGATGGAAGCATTTTCTGTATATTTTAAGCTTGCACAAAACATTAGTTCTGAGCCAAACCTGAGGCTTTCACGTTCCATTTATCTGTTCATTGTTTTTTTATCTATTAACTTAATTGTTGTTGAAGGAGTGTAAAAACTAATAAAACTTATAATTCCATTATATTTTCTATAGAAGTCAATAAAATAACAGATTAAAAGTTAAAGTGGTTCTCTAGAAATACTGAGAATATGGTAAAACAAAAGTTCCCACTGCTCCCTCAAAGCTGGCATTCTGACACAACCCACACTCTTATTTATTTTCATTCTATATTACCTTTTAACTCTCCATGAGAGCAATGTTCCCAAAATTGGGGTAGTGTACATGGTGCCATACTTAGGAAACTCGAAAATAAGAGGGTAAAAATTTGCGCTGCCAGTGGTCCAGATATGAGCAGGAGACAGGAACAGTTGCGCTTTATTAGTCAACGTGTTTCAAAGTGAACACACTTCTTGATCAGGACAAACCACCACAATGATGATGTGGCTGGTCTGATGAAGAAATGTGTTCACTTCGAAATGCTTTGACTGACAAACCTCATTTCAACTATTCCTGTCTCCTGCTCATCTCTGGACTACTGGCAGCGTGGATTTTTACCCACTTATTTTCCAGCTTCCTAAGTTTCTCCACATCGTGGACATAGGGGTTGTGACTCTCACAAAAAAAACCTCCCGCCAACGGAGCATAAAATTGCATTTTATCTCCTTTTACTCATATAAGACCCTATTGTGCCATTTGTCTTTCCAGTTTTTCCTTTGCTCTTACATGGTGCCATACACAGTAAATAATAGCCAAAAGAAACACCATCAGCCCAAGAAATGGGACGTGGGAACAAATTATGAGCAAAGTCTTACAGCTGATTTGGTATGTAAGGATGAATTATGATATTTGTTTAGTGTGAATGTTTATTTCTGCTGGGATAGGAACCCATATGAAGAGTTTGGCACTCACTTTTCCCCCCTCCCCATTAAAATAAACATGCCTGGCTGAGCTGAGCTTGCATGTTTATGGTGCAGTTGGAAGAAATAGCTGCTTTATGTGTAAGAGGGACCTGTAACCTCACAAATTTCTGGCCAATCTGGATTACTGTAATAGATGGCAAGACTTGTATTATATACAGGGTATCCCAAATCGGCAGCAAGACCCGGGTGACATTGTTTATTTCAATACTTAGCCTCATCATAGGAAAGCTAAAAATTTGTCAGTCATTCTTCTGTTTCATCCTGTGAGAGAGATCCCCTCACAGCTAAACCTGCCGAAGTACACTTCCTATGATTTATACTTTATAGAAGAAACATGTTTTCTTTTTCCTGTGTGCAAAACTGTGATGATTTTTTCACATTGAAAGTGCCTTGTGATGCTTTCTACTTTGCAACCTCCTACCTTCTCCACTGTTACCTTTAAATATTTTATTCGGAACTCTGAGTTTTCAGAAGAACTGCAAATTCCACGGAGCTCATTATTAATTGAAATCTGGCATTTTTACCCTATATAGCAAAGCTGTCCATCCCTCCTCGGCCTTTTTTATGCTGCATTCTGAAGATCTGTATAAAAGTCATATCGAAGGGTTGAAAAGACAACGTGGAACATTCATTCGCACAATGAGCATAGTAAAAATACCGGTCTCCTCTGTCAAGCAGGATGAAGAATGTATCTGTGTATGTGACGATGTAGAGATAATGCAGAATGAGTGCTAAATGAATTATTATTGTAAAGATGAGATCAAACATTCATCTTTATCCATTTTTTTATTGTCCTCCATTACAATCATTAGTCTTCTTTGAGGAATCATGGCTGTCTGCTTGTTCTTCCCCGCCCCAGGGACTAGAACATGCACAAAAGTCAAGCCCTGCACTACATCATTGTTCAATGACTGTCCATAAATCACTCCCTCAGACATCATTTCATTTATTTTATGCTTTTAGAAAAATCTAAACAAACACATGGACAAATGTATCAAATGCAATGATACAATATACGACGGCTGAAGCTATAAAGTGCTTAGTTAATCTGTGAATCTCACAAGCCATTTCTGAATTTTGACACAAATCTTTTAGTTTTGCCAAAATAAAAGGAATATTATAATGTTGTACAACACAAATTTTAGGAATTGGAAAATGTAAAATTCATGTTAACTCACTAGTACATAGAACAGTAAAATCAAAAGCATAGCCAAAGACATAAAAGGAACTTTAAAATAATTCCCCAAAAATTAAATTTTAAACATAGCAAACAGGCAATAGTATTTACCAAATTAGGCTTACCAAGTGCCGGTTACAAATGCGGCACATAAAGAAGAATACCCGCTAAAATATAACATTTATTAAATGATAACAATAAAATAGTCAACAGACCAGAAAAGACAAGTACAAGCAATTTACAATTCTAGATAATATAGAGCTATATGTCCAAAGATAGGTATGGAATTATACATTTCTATCTCACCCTAGTGATACCCTGAAAAGTGTCCCTTCCTACCTGCGGAGGTTGGCACCCTAGCGGCTGACACTGGTGGTAGTTCCTGTGAATCCCTGGTCTAAGACCGCTTATATTTGATGCCAATTCTGTAAACGGCCAAACAAGAGACAATACTTTACTGATAAGTTGAAGGGTAACAAGGAAAACCAATTGATTGGGTCAACCATAATACACTCAATGAGGCATACCACGGCTAAGTGGGACAGAAATAATTCCACTTTCAGTTCCACATAGCAGGCGTTAAATCTCACATAGGTTAGAAGTGTCACAAATTCAAATTCAAATTTCACATACCAGGCATTAAATCTCACACACGTTCAAAACTGGGCATAGAAGATAGCGTGAATTAGTTTCAGCCTTAATCAAGTAAAACATAGCCTCTAAATGTAATGCCACAACTCTTGATAAAGAGTTTATTTGCCTATTTTACCATATTAGGTCCCTATTAGGTGTCCCTGCCTTGCTGCAGAGGTTGGCACCCTAGCTTGGACTCAAAGTGGTACCCCCGCTCAACGATGACTCCCCCTAACTCATAAGGATAGCCAGTGGCCACACTATTCTGACAACTAGCAGGGGATAGTGTACACTTAGCTTTTACTTCATCTTATGCATGCAAATGTCCTCCCTTGAAGACCTGCAAGGAGAAACGCATAGGGATGCACCCAGGACTATATAGGGCAGGTCCATCTTAGGGAAAGCTGTGGACTGCCTTTGCAAGGACGGGAGGTACAGGGCTTCCAGGGCTATTTAATTGACCCATAGGACTTAACAGGATCAATGTTCCTGACTTTACCCATTTGCCGACCTGAAGAGGATGGTGTCTTTGGATATACTGGATGAGGTATCTTACACTTCACCCTAGGGATGACACATATTGGGTGAGAGATTTCCTTTGTGTTCCATTTGACACTGCGCTCTAAGGATATTTGTCTCCATATGCTAAATGCTCTGTTTGTGACCACTTTCATTTTGAGGAAGAGTAGCGAAGTTTCAATCCACAGATCTATCTTCTGTATTAATGACTTATCCACCACTGTAGCTGTCTAGTCATCTTAAAATACCTTTGTGAAACGAAGGTGTCTATGCCTGAGTAGTCTCGAAAGCTTGCAATTTGTTACCATCTTTTCAGTTAGCCATTAAAAGGTATCAACCACTGAGGACTCTCAAGTCTAAATATTTTTCTATGCTCAATTAGTGACTTGTCCACCACTGTGGCTGTCTATTCATTTATATTACCTGTGTGTAACGATGGTGTTTTCCTTTTATATCACCTCGTACGTGATTTTATACTTATAGATTAAAAGTTAAGTTTTACTATTCTCACTTTGCTACTATACTCTTGAAGGTGAGTTTTGGGAATCCGGACATTGATCAGGGCCACTGGCCCTTTGTTTCTCATTGTTTCATCCTCTCCCTAACAACCTAATGTTTGTCCTATGCTGGTATATATATAAGTAGACAGAACATCCATAAAGACAATGATTTACCGATTTACCAAAACAGGGTGCAGGAAACAGATGCTGTAGAAACTGCAACTTAATAATCAGGCAGCTTACATTGAATAAATCTTGAGTTTTCTGGTCTGTTGATTATTTTAATGTTCTGATTTAATAAATGTTATATTTCAGCGGGTATACTTCTTTATGAGCAATAGTATTTACCGGCCAATGTCACAGAAACGTATGCACAAACAGGACGCAGCAGACCCTATATAAAGAACAGGATTGCGAAATGTCCAGAAATTCCTGGACAGTCTAAAAAAAAAATAGATCACTTTTTTCCTTTGTTCGCAATGATTTTTTAGAAGCTGGGGAAACCATATATACCGAATAATCATATTATAACTGAGAGGCTGGGTTCACACGAGTATATAAAAAACCATTTGAGTTTCATCCGGAAAATTCGGATGATCTTTTTCTCATTTGTTATGTGTATGCAATTTGTTTTATATACAGAAGCAGATAGTAAAAATTTACAAGACTAAATACAGTTTCCTATGTATCCGTAAAAATCAGTTGCTATACTGTGGCCTCCGAATGGAATCTGATATAAGTAGACTTGAATGGGTGATTCTCATCCGACACATGGAAGAGAATAGCGCCTGGTCACACTCATATTCAGTCTGTAATAAAAAATTCTCATCTGTACTGCTCCGTAAATAACATTGGTCTGAATGCTGTCCATTCTTTCACAGACAGCACTTGGATCGAAAATACGCTCATGTCAACCTACCATGAGTATCATAACTTAACGGTTTATAATAGCTGCAGACGATGCCTTCATGTCAGAATTATGGGCTGTAGACATACATGACTTATAATCTTAAAACAACCCCTCAAGCATTTTCCTAAATGGAAAAGTAAAAAGTTACCGTATGTATCTCAGAAACTGGCAACACAAACAAAACAAATCAGAGACACTTACACATGGCTAGTCTGTTCCTCCTTTACTGAGAAAACACTGTTTTAATTGATATTCAAATGAGGCTGAAATGTGGAAGATCTGAAGCCTCTGTCACTCCAGCTCTATTCCCCACCCAGCACCCCTTCCTTGTGCTTGAATGATTGCTCTTTGCCTGAAGTCACACAACATAAAGGCTGTCAGTCAAAACAGAGGATTTAGATTAACAAGAGTTCTTCAGCTTCATTTGCATATCAATTAAAACTGATTTCTCAGTGACAGAGGAATGGAATGGCCATGTAAAGGTATTGCTGGACTTGTCTGAGAAAGATCTACATGTGCACATAAACAGTTTGGGGGATGGAATTTTGCTGACAGATTCCTTTTAAACAATTGGTCATTTTCTGATGATATCTAACCTTTAAGTCTCCAAACTTTTTCCTTCCAACTGTTTTTTTGTTTTTGTTTAAGTGATATAGTGATATTTCCGGTGAATGTGGGTAAGCCTACGGTCCAGGCACTAATGAAGATGGGTGCTGAAGTTTTCATTGTTTAACCTCTTCACTAAAGGATATCGGATTGAAATAAAACCATATTGGAGCTTTGGAAATGTTATAACCAAAAAAGGAAGAACAACTCTTAAGGCAACATCTTGTGAATTGTTCAAAAAAAGGATGGCATTAATAACTTACAACGTGATTGGCTGCTTACCTTGTGGTGCTGTGTTGCTGTGTTCCTGTGTTAAGAGCAGAACACCTGTTTGGGTGTGAAGTCAATCTGGTCTCTACTAACAGGC